>JAVYIG010011188.1:0-62721 GCA_035222895.1 Strongylocentrotus droebachiensis | reverse complement strand
ACAAGTACCAAGCGCTGGATTACAGTAAGTATTACATCAATGCTTTTCTAAGATTCCAACCACAGTTCTATGGCAAATAAGTAGCTAAATATGTCTGTATAAAAGGGCCTATTGGAAAAACATGCATGGCAAGTATAGAGAGGCCAACTATATGTTTAACAATGCACTTACATTGTACCACGATTTAGTTTCCCTATTCATTGGCACAGGCATGCACATGAGTCGAGTTGCCATATGGTGTATAGCATTTATGAAGATCCTACAATTACCTAGATGCATTGCACCAAATGTCAAAGGTTACATTTTATTTTATTTGCAAACAGATTATAATAGTTTACTCAACCTTTTCAGCTGTGGAACTTAATTCTGCTATGTGAGCATGCCACACCCTATTGCATAAAGATGTAATCACAATCCATTTCCAAATGTTATGAATCATCCATCATACCTTTGTACTTGCAGCACCGCAAGCATGAGCGCTCGTTATCCAACATGAGGAGGGACAGTCCACGTTCTGGTGGTGAGGTCATCATTTCTTGTAGGGAAATCCCCCGGTTGCAACCCTCCCCTTTCCTGCAGGAGTTGCGGTCTCTTGCAAGCCAAGAGGAAGTGCAGGTGAGTGAGTCACTACCAGGGTCGTGAGAGAGAGAGAGAGAGAGAGAGAGAGAGATAAAGGGGTATTGTATTGATCGAGTGTTCTTGACTTTCTTTTGGTGCTCAGTTATTCATTAGGAAAGGTGACCAAGTCAAGGTTATAAGGGCAATTTGGCATACCCTTCCTAGTTCCCTAGGACTGTATGCATTTTGAAATTTTCTTAAGTGATAGATTTTTCAGCTTGTTGATATTTTATTTTTCATCTAAGTTCGTAGCATCCAGCAAGCTCAAAGGTTCAAATAATCATCAGAAATTATGTATCATTTTTTGTAACCAAAGAACCAAATGTCTTTTGCTTGTTTTACTCCATATTTGTTGGCAGTCAGCATCTGGTATGTGGTCCTCTTGTCAAGAATCTGGGATGAAAATTATAAAGGGGTTGGGAGAGGAATAGGGCAAGGAAACAAGAAAGGTCTGCCTCTGGTAGAGCAAAACAGGGAGGGAAGGGAATATAAAAGTTGACAAAATTTGTATAAAATGGATGGATGGGACTTAAAGGAAATATGAAATAATATGGCTAAGATGAAAAAAGAGGAAAGGATCACCGTTAGGAAGGGACTTGTAAGGAGAGAGAAAAGAATGTGAAATCAATGACAGTGGGATGACCTTCTGCAAGTACATACAAATACATGTATGGTATGCATTTAAAATACAAAACATGCAGGATAAATATAATGGGGGAAAAGGGAAAAACATTCAGTTAAACAGGAATTGAAAGTATGAAATTGATAATCACAGTCACATGGAAAAGGAAGAAACAAGAGTTCTGAATTACACATGCTTCCTGAAGATAAGGTCATGCTGGCTATGATTACATGTTGGTGGGAGCCACATACATGCATGAACATACTTATATAAAATGATCTATGTATAGAGGTGCCTGTTTTATACTTGAGTCACTTCTCATTCCATTGGACATGGCTCTCAAGCGTTTGGTGTATAAGTAAGAGATTTTATTTTTCATTATCTTCAATACTTTTTATCAGAGATTTTGAATCGACTTCCTCCTCACCTTGTTTCTTAACTCTGTTCCGTCACTCGGTATCCCTTTCTCTCTCTCTCATGTTACCTCTCTCCCCCTTTCTTCCCCTCTCTCCCCCTTTCTTCCCCTCTCTCCCCCTTTCTTCCCCTCTCTCCCCCTTTCTTCCCCTCTCTCCAACCCCTTCTCTCCCTCCTTGCCCTGTGTGTCACTCTTTTTTTCTTTTTTTCTCTGTCTATAGATCCCCCTCTCTCTCTTTCTCTCTCTCTCTCCTCTATCTCTATTTTCCATTCTCGCTCATATTTGTGGTGTTACCCCTATGTCTTGTATCTTTTTATTCAGTATATTTTCCTCACAAAACTTCTCTGTGTCAAAGTCACAACATACGCTGCTATCATTCATACATTATTTCTTAGCATAACATTTTGTCTCTCAATCACTCTCTCTCCATTGTGCAGCTACAAGCAGTGTGGGGCCTGCTGCCGTGCTAACAAGCTGTCTATCTGTTCGGCCCACGGGACAGGGGATGCTGCAGCCCTGGGTATGGTGGAGACTGCTTGCGAGGAGAAACAGGTGGAATTAGATATTAGGTCAGTACGGCTACAACCCCTTTCCTATCCTAGTCAATTAAGAAATAGAAGAAAAAAAGGATTGTGTGGTCCATTTTCTCATCAGGTAGGACTGTGTTGTTTCTAGATCTTGTAGCAGAATTGAAACACTAGTGCTCTTGTATCAATTAAAGCATCATATCTTTTGAAGTATCATTCACATGTTAATTTGTTTGTTTGTTAACTCTTTGTTAGGATGAGGTAGGTAATACTTATAAAGGATAAACAAGCATTGTTGAACAGTGTTCTCCTTAATGTACAAACATAGTCCCAGCATATATTACACACTCTGTAGCACAGAAAATAAGATTATGACTATATGCTTCATGTCTACATTTTTCTCTTCTTTCTTTTCTTTTTTTTAATCAATGAGACCAATATTGCTAAAGCAGAAACTTATACTGGTTGATTGCATCTTTATTAGTAAACTACCCATCTTTTTGTCCTTGTGAATTGCAGTTACATGAATCTGAAATGCTGCCCTCAGCTGATCGGTTATGTGGGTCGCCAGCTGACTGTTCTAAATCTGTCCAACAATCGGCTTGTCTCACTGCCAGAGGAAATAGGCCTGCTGGGCGGATTAGAGCAACTCTTCCTACAGTACAACTGCCTTGAGAAACTGCCAGTGAGTAGGCCTACTTATATCAAGGAGTTACTCCTTTCTTATATCAGAATGCTTTTGTATGCTATGTAATGTGTGTGCATCCTTCTCAATTTGAGCAAATTGTGGCATGAGACCATACCCACATTAGTGGAAAATATAATTACTTATGAATATATCAACAATATTAGTATTTCCTAATGCTGACTTCTGTATTTATATGTTAATTACTGTCCAATTTTGAAAAAAGAAAAGAATAATTGATCACAAAACACATACATTTAAACCTTGAATTTCCCTAAGACTTCATTGATTTCCTGTCTTATTAGATGAAACCTTTTTATGCATGTAGAGTATATCAGAACTCTCTAGTATTGATTAGAATTGAGACATGTCCCAATTTGCTTAAAAACTACTATTTTTTAATAGAGGAGTGGGTTTGGATGGTGGTGTATTCTGTGAAATGTTTCCATTACATTGGGGCCATGAAAATTACCTAGTTATATCAGAAAATAGTCACGGCTTTTTATTATGAGGTCTTAAGGTATACACACGTATTAATGCTTCTTTTTACCAGATAATAATACAGGTAACTGCATTATTTGTAATAATAATAATAGGCATTTCTATAGTGCAGTCTATCTAAAAATTCTATTCCGAGGCGCACTAATTATTACCCCGGCTTTATCCTGGCTGCCATTACAGCGCTCTAGCATTTCAAGGAATTAATTCCCGCCAGGTACCCATTTACCACACCTGGGTCGAGTGTGGCAAATTAAGATTAATGCCTTGCCAAAGGTCATTAGTGCCGTGTTGGGATCAAGCCAAGACCTTTGAATTTCAAGTCAAGTGCTCAAACCACTCGACTACAACACTTCATATATGTGCATTTATGTGCATGGCTATTTCAGTACCATTTATTTCTCTCTCTTATTTCTTTTGTCAGAAATGTATAGGTAACTTTAGTCACCTCCAGGAGCTAGATTGCAAGAACAACCACCTTCAGTCCCTGCCATCCACCCTGGGGAGACTGTCCATCCTCGTCATCCTCAATGTGACCAACAACCTACTGACCGAACTGACCGGTAGCATCGGTCAGTTGACACACTTAGAAGAGCTATGTGCCCATTCCAACCAGCTGACCTCACTACCAGATGAGCTGTGCAACCTGGTCAATCTGACCGCTCTCTATGTTGGTGAGTGTCAGGACTATGTTAATTTAAGGATCTGGGATCACCCCCTCCCCATTTTAAGTCTGGTCTTGATAGAACTCTGATATTTTTTTCAAGTTTACTATCATGACATATTCTCTTTTTTCTGTCTGACCCCTCCCTCTTCTTGCATAAAGGGAGAATGATATACATTAAGTTAAAGCAAGAAGGGGAATTTCACTATCGCTTAATAGCATCATTGCCTTTTTTCCTGTTTTTGTCGACATTGGGACCCTGCATTGGTGTATTGTGTTGCTAAAAATTGATTTAAAAAAAAAAATTAAATAAAGAAAAGCATGCCTTTGTTGTAAGTGGGTTCATGAAATGTGAAAGCTATATCACAGAGCAAATTGTATACATGTACCCGATACTAAACGTCGTAAAACTATTGAGGTTGATCACATACATATATATGCCTCTCTCTGTGTAGGAGAGAATCATCTGCGGAGTTTGCCCTCTGCCTTTGGGAGGCTGGTGCGTTTGACTGAATTGGATCTATCATCCTGTGAGCTGACCCACCTCCCAGCATCTCTCTCAAGATGTACTTCACTCAACAAAGTCTGGCTCTCAAACAACAGGTATGTTGGTACAATCTACTGGATGAGAAAAATGAATAGAACTGGGACCCATTTCACAAAGCCTTTTTACAATGACAGATGACAAAAATTAGTGACAAATCTGCTGATAACCAATCAGAAGCAAGGATTTCACTAGCTTATAACAAAAACTGTAATTTGTCACTGATGACAAGTTTTGTGAAATGCCCCCCAGGTGTGTGATTGAGATCCTAGTCAAGAAAAGTCAACCTGTTGAGTTTCTCTTTAATACTCTAGTCATCTCAATCTTATACCGGTATCTGAAATCTGACTGAATTCTATTTCCTGACTCGTCAAAACACTGTCTGTGTTCTTATCAATTGCCAAATTTAAATCTCACATCAAGTTCAGTCAAAGGGAGGTGGATTTTCAAAGTTAAGATTCTTTAAGCTGTGACTTGAATCTATTATGTATTAACTGGTAACCTATTATTTTATTGTCACCAAATTGCATTAGATAACAAAAATCAGTGCCTAACTAAACACAAGGTATGACCTCAATTTACTTCCCTTCTTTCTTTATCACAGCTAATGCATGTTGTAATTATGTGGACATTTACCTTCTCTTTTTTTTCAGTCACTAAAAGATGATATCCTGTGATGGTATAATTTAGAGAGATACGTATTGATTTTTTCCTATTATGCCCCAAAACATATTTGAACATCTTGAAGACAATGACCAAAATGCCTTCATTACATCTAATAACTCTTCTAAACCCTTAAAATTTGATTTTGTTTTCTTCTCTAGATTGACATCCTTACCAGATCAGATCGGACGTCTTCATCGTCTGAAGGAGCTACATGTTAGAAACAACCCTCTCAAGTACTTCCCTGCCTCCCTCTCCTACCTACAACTCTACACATTCAGTGGTAAGACACTTCTCAAACTTTGTCCTTCACGGTCCAGACATGACTTCCATGAAAGTTAAAGGTCTGAAACATGGGATCTCATTCACGCTGATTTCTTTCTGTCATTCGTATAAGTCAAATGAAGTAGAGCAATGTAGGTTCTAAGTGCCAATTGCTGGAGACTGCTGACTCAAACATTACTCTATTTTGTTTCAAGCTCAGACAATCTACTCATAAGTTTAAAGTAGTGGCGCTTGTATACTGAAGAAAATGAGGTACAGTGTTTTTAGCTCTATAACTGATCTAAGGGAAAAGTTTCAGAGACTCCTTGACGGTCCAAATGCAGGACGCCATCCAGACTTTGAGTAGCCCTGATATAGTCAGTCCTTATGTACGGTAATAGGAAATATTAATCCATCACATAATTTATTTTTTGTTGTTGTTGATTGATAGTAGCTAAATCAGAGAAGACTGAAGGTGATATTTAGAGTAAATTATACCACTTCCTACCATAAAGACGACGAAAGTTATTTTTAAGAGTTGTGAAAATCACCAAATTATTCTGTTGGAATTGTTAAATGATATGTGAGACATCTTTTGTACATTTCAATGTTGTTTCAGTTTCAATAGCTTATCTTTCAAGGTAGTGACCTCAATTAGGTAAGGTTCATCGTTGATGAATTGATATTATTGGTGAAGACATTTTTTAGTTCATTTCAGTTTGGTCCATTTTATTATTTCATTTCTAAATTTAAAGAGAGTTAATTTACATTCTTAAAAACAGGCAGAGTTTGCCTATAATCAGTTAGCCTCATAATATGAGAGGTAGGAGAAAATAATTAAAATGAATTAACTTCTGATTCTGTCTTTTTTCTTGTTAAAACAGTTAATCAGGACAAGCTTTTAGATGAGTGGGACCAGGAGGTAACAGCCAAGCTGACAGTCCGTCCTGAGACCAGTGTACCACCCCTACAGGAGCTAGCAGCACGGTGTATCTCAAGCAGTGGGGTCAACTGGAGCAAGGGGGATCTACCTGCAAAGTTATCAGGTAGGCTGGAAAACAAATAATCCCTTATAGTTTCTTTATAATAATGAATAATAATGTGAGGTGGTCGAGAACTCGAAATTAATGACAGACAGATCTGTGAGAGGGCCAAGCAAAGAGTGCCGGCTTGTCTCAGCACTCCGCCCTCTACAGGTCACAGGGTAATTTCCTAACCCCTTACATCCTTCCCCACTTAAAACGTCATCGCCCTCGATGACCGAAGGAACAATATTCAAACCATCAACTACCAAAAAACGTTTAACACATAATAACCTTGCCACTAAGGTAGCACGCGGCGACATAACACCTATATCAAACTGCACCATTACCTGTATCTTTCCACTACACAGCAGTCCCCTTTAAGTGTCATTGTGCAAGCTCGCAAAAACACAGTATACACTATAAATACATATATACAAATATAAAGACATCCCAACATGGCTAATGAACTGACTGTTACTAGCGTCGAGACGTCAAACCCAGCATAAGTCGTCTCACCAAAAAGTTATCTCTCAACCTACAACTCGAATAGGAATGCACTAAACATGATAAATCGCCATTAAATTCGCACAAAATGCCTACAAATCGGCGCTTCATATTCAAATGTCAACTACGTATCACCAGCAATAAGTATAATTGAACCTCAATAAAAATGAATGGGGTGACCCAATGCTGGACGGATCCATACCAGACCCCAAAACAAGCTTAACAAGTACATAAAAAGGCATGTGTACATGATATACAAAAATCGTATGCAATATCTTATCGCATATCTTTCTTCTTTGCAAATATCAAAAACCAAATATAAAATTTGTTGCTAAAAGTTATATCCTGTCTCTAAACAAAAACATAATCCTTTATGTTACCAATCAAAACTATAGAGCCAAAAAAAGAAAGATTAAAATTCAATCAGGAGCCCCCTAGGAAATCTTATCTCTACTAATCAATGACAAGTGACCAGTAAAGCCAATATCCGAACAATACTAATACATGTAGGAGTCAGAATACCTCCTTGGGGGGACATTACGGGTACTTCTCACCGGGTTAACCCTAGTCCCCTCCCCAGCGTTTCCAGAGCATACCGAGTCAGCTTCGCTCAAATGGGTCGAGTCTATATCTGAAAGGCTGCCTTGCCTCCCTAGCACAGGTTCTTCATCAAGACCGCCCTCCGCCTCTTGAGACCCTGCTGAAAGTTCTTGAAGTGATGGCGGTGGAGAAATTTCTTCCGCGCCTGATTCAGAGGATGAATGGCCAGATCGTTCCATCCGTCCTGGCTGCAAAATAAAACCCCTTGGTCCGGAAGAATCGGATGATGTTCCACTGTCGGACATTGTGTCAAGTGATGGGTCATCGTTCTCCCCCTCTGACAACCAGGGGCAGTGCTTGAGTTGGGAGCGGTGCAACACTCTTTCTTTACCAAGGTGATTTCTCACAACGTAAACTGGCTGGTCAGCATAAGGGCGTTTGATAACCATGCATGGTTCGGCCTCCCAAAAGTCAGCTAACTTTGCACGGCCTCGGTTTCCATGACGTCTGACAAGGACATAATGACCTACTCCGAGTGGCTTTTCAAATATCTTCCGAGCATGGAGGGCACGTCTTGCAACAGCTGCTGCTTCTGCATTCTTCCTTGCTATTGCCCTAGCAGTTCGTAGTTCTGACTGATGTTGCTGGACATAAGACTTGACGTTTCCTTGGCGCCTTGGTTGTCCTTCCCCACTTAAGACCAGACCATGGGGAAACCTTCCATTTCTCCCGAACATCAAGTAGAAGGGTTCGACACCAGTACTTGCATGGACAGTGTTGTTGTAGGCATATACCAAAGAGGGCAGGTAATGATTCCAGCGTCGCTTCTTGCTCTCAGGCAGAGATCCTAGCATGTTGTGCAGAGTGCGGTTCAGGCGCTCACACTGGCCATTGCCAGCCGGGTGGTAAGGCGTAGTGTGGCTCTTCTGGATGCCATACATCTCACAAAGTTCCGCTATGATGGTTGATTCGAAGTTGCGCCCTTGATCGGAATGGATCCTCAGGGGACATCCGTATGGGGTAATCACATGCTTCACTAAGGCCTTCGCAACTGTAATGGCACGCTGGTCACGGGTAGGTATGGCCCAGGCATACTTTGTGAAGATATCAGTCACAACGAGCAAGTTCTCACATCCGTCACTTGATGGTTCTAACACAGTGAAGTCCATGGCAATCAGTTCCATCGGTGCAGTTGCAGTCATCGTCGAAAGCGGTGGTCGAGTCTGGTGGACAGGGGGCTTGCTAACGGCACAACGTTGACACTTCGCACACCACAGCTTTACATCATTTTTCATTCCACCCCAGAAAAACCTGTCAGCCAGCAAACGGTACACGCGTCTAGCTCCAAAATGGCCTGCTTCATCATGGAATCTGGTAAGAACTTCTTCCTGTAGATCCTGGGGGAGAACAATCTGGAAATGATCAGTTGCATCCTTGGGGGATTGTACTTTACGGACCAAGACCCCATCCCGCAGACTAAGTCTCTTCCAGTCCCGAAGGAGACGCAAGGATACTGCAGGGCAGAGACCTCTCTCCTCCCTGTTCGGTCGGGATTCCCTTCCAACAAACCCTCTTACTGTCCTCACTATTTCATCGCCTTCCTGATGCTCTTTCAACGACTCTGACGTATACCCTGGCAGCGAGCTAGTTCCTCCCTCGCGACAAACTCTGATCTGGCTGCTAAGGGAGTGAGGGACTTCAATCGCTGGTAAGTGCAGCCCAAATGTGGCCTGAATCGTGGTGCTTGCCACTGTGCTGGGGCCTCCGGTATCCATGCCATCAGGTGGATCCAACCGTGACAGAACATCTGGTCCTTGATTCTCCTTTCCGGGTCTGTACTTTATCTCGTAGTCATAGGAGCTCATGCGCTGTACCCATCTCAACTCTGTGCAACCGAGGTTGGCCTTGTCAAGGAACAACAGTGGATGGTGGTCCGTAACAATGGTACACTTCTGGCCTAAGAGATAGTCCCTGAAAGCTTCTGTCACAGCCCACTTCACCGCTAGCAGCTCGAGTTTGAATGCACTATAACGTCCACTACGCTCTGCGGGTCTAAGTGTCCTTGACGCATAAGCGATGACATGGTTATTCCCGGTAGCATCTTCCTGCATGAGGATGGCCCCTAAGCCGGATCCACTAGCATCAGTCTCTACACGGAATGACTTTTGGAAGTCTGCATAGGCTAGAACGGGTGTGTTTATCAGACACTCTATCAACTTCCTGAAGGCAGCCCTCGCATCTTCATCCAATGTCACCTTTTGTGATCCCAGGACAGATCCCCTCTTGCCCTTCTTCACTCCCGGGCCTGTTTTAAGGAGACAAAATAAGGGTGCTGCAATGGAGGCATAGCCTTGAACAAACCTCCTGAAGAAGCCAGTGAAACCCAGGAAAGCTCGGACTTCCTTGACAGTGCTTGGCTCCTTCCATCCCTGGACTGTGGATACCTTCTCGGGGTCTACGGAAACACCGGCCGCAGAAACCTGGTGTCCCAAATATTGAACCTCTTGTTGAAGGATATGACATTTTGAGGGTTTCAATTTCAATCCATACTCTTTCAACCTGGAGAACACCAGATCCAGCTTCAGCAAGTGGGAGGCAAAGTCACGTGAGAACACAATTATGTCATCTAGATAGATCAGCACACTAGAGTAACACAAGTCCCCGAAGCATCTCTGCATCAGTCTCTGAAACGTTGCTGGGGCGTTGCTAAGGCCAAAAGGGAGTCGTGTGTACTCGAAGAGGCCAAACGGTACGGTGAAGGCTGTTTTCTCAATGTCTTCAGGGTGCATGGCCACCTGATAGTACCCACTTGTCAAATCCAGTACGGTAAAGTATCTTGCACCTCCGAGTGCCTGCAGCGACTCCTCTATTCTAGGGAGAGGGAAAGAATCACGTCTTGTAAGACAGTTCAAGTGCCGATAATCCACGCAAAGTCTAATGCTTGAGTCCTTCTTTCTTACTACAACAACCGGTGATGCCCAAGGGCTCTGGCTTTCTCAGACAACTCCTCTCCGGACTAAATCTTGAATATGGTCGCGTACAGCCTGATACTGTGGAGGGGGTAATGGTCTGTGTCGCTCTTTGAATGGCTGAGCACCACCTGTATCAATGCGATGGGAGACCTTGTCTGTGAAGCCAAAATCCTGGTCATGAGCTGAAAACACTTCGCGATGTTTCTCCAGAAGACACTCTAGGTCAGTGCGTTCTCCAGGAGACAAACTCGTCCAGTCCACATCCACTGGATTCTCACGATTCTTGACTGGCAGTTCATCTTGCTCTACCTCTCGCACGACTGATGCATTGTAAAGGACACCCAGTTGAACAGCCTTTGGGATCACGATCTCCTCGTCTTTCTTATTGCAGAGCACGATGGGGAATCGCCCTTCCTCTATCCGAACAACACATGGCTGGATATCTATTCCTACCGGTAAGGCGCTACATTTTTCTGGCTCTAGAAGCACTTCAAATGGTCCCTCACTCGTTCCGCCCGTACTTTGCGCCTCAAGTACCACTGCCTGACGTGCGGATATCACGACACTTCCCTCCTGTCCGAGACGGGCTGTCCCAATGGCATCCCTCGCTTGGCTCAACTGGATACGGTTGCTGACCGCCTTGAAAGCCTTCTGCCAGGCTGTATTTGTATCTGGCCACTGCAATTTTGTCAAGTAGTCTTGTCCTTCCTCTTTGAACAGATGCTCCCAGCATTCCTGCAGTATGTTCATGCCTAAAATCCCTGATGCGGTTTGGCTATGTTCGGTGGCTGTATTGTCTCTGATCACAAGAACAACTCTACCAGGAATCAGGTGGCCAAGCGCTTCCACGTTCGTTTCAAAATATCCCATGTGTGGTAATGCATCCTTGCTCGCCGACACGACCGTGAATGAGGTTGGAATCTGCTCCATCCTAAAGCCCGCCGGCCTTAGCTTCTCATTAAAAAATGTCTCCCCTACTGTTGTTACCTGGGACCCTGGATCCAGCAGGCAGGGAACCGTTATCCCTCCAAACTTTACTTTAGCGGAGTAGCACTCCCCGACAGCCCTGGAGAGGAAATTGTCGGCCACCTTGTCACCAGTTGCAGCCCTCACCTCCGACTGTCCTACCACTGGAGCCTGTTCTTGCTGTTGCGGTCGTAATGTAGGCGGTGGTACTCCATTTTGTGGCGTCCATTCCGAAGGAATCAAAGATGATGGGACAATTGGTGGTTCTGTACGTGGCGGCATCCATACTCCCGGGTTGGGCAAAGGTACTGGTAAGGGTCCGGTCTGCTGTACCCAGCCCTCCCCAGGTGGCTGCTGGGAATAAGGTTGCCCAGGGTGAGATGCCCAACCATCGGGTTGGGGAAACGGTGGCGGTGCAGATGGTCCCCCTCTCGGTGCCCAACGTCTCTCCCTTCTGCCACGTCTATATTGCTCTGTATACTGGGGGCCCTGTCCCCTGTCTTGACGAGCCCTGGTATCTTGAATTCCTTGTTTCTTATGTGGACATTCCCGAGCATAATGTCCCCAACCGTTACAATTGAAGCATTGTACATTCTCTGCATTTCGAGGCAAGGGTGGTTTCAGCGATATTGCTAGGTCGCTAACCGCTCCGACGACTCGATTGGCCAACTCTTTTACTGCCTGCATCACGTCTTCTACATCTGGCCGGTTCGTTGGTGTTTGTAGCTGTGACTGGAGGGCCGTCTGGTGCACTGTTCCTGTGGAACTCTTGAAGCGGGCCTCCTCCCGCTGTTCCCTCCTGATGGCCACCTCCCTGAGTTCCCGGAATTGAACCGAGGTTCCCCCTTCATACCTATCTTGGAGGGTGTTCCTAAGGTGTCGGTCACCGATTCCCTCGATAAACTGCTCAGCTAGGGTGGCTTCTGGTTCCGAATATAATCGGTCACTCCAGTTTGTAAGGCGGAGAAAACGGTTTTCGAAGTCCAACGCGAAATCTCTGATGCTTTCTCCTTTTCGCTGCTTCCTCTCCAGGAATAGTCGTTGCAGCTCCCCCACCGGGACATGGTCCGCATAAGAGTCCTGGATGTACGAGAGGATATCTGCGATGCATTTCCCTTCTCTAATTAGCGACTTCACCTCCATCTTTGGTCCGTCTTTGAGGTAATCTAGGATGAATGCCCCTTGTTGTTGGTCAGGTATGGCGTATTTGGCAAAAGCACTCCTCATGGAGTTGACAAAATCTGCAACCTCTCCTGGCCGGCCTCCAAATGTGGGCAGCTTTCTTTCCGGTGCCATAATAATCTGGGGTGGGGGGCGGGACAGCAACTTTCCCAACTGTCCTTGGACACTATCCCCGTCTTCCACTTTAGGTTGGAGAAGTGGCCGGTATAAAGCATCACTCCACTCCCCTATTGGATGGATCTTCCCCCCAATAGCAGGTACAACTACCTCCTCTCCGTCTGTGTCTAAATACACCAGCCCCTTGGCCATGGGGAAATTGGCTTGTAATGCTTCTAAGCTGAGGGGCCCATCTGTTTCCATCAAAGGAAACTTTAATTTCCTTCCCCCCTCTTCCACCTTAACGTACAAAGCCATATCTGCAAGTATCAACAAAAATTAACAAAACTATGTGCCAATTGCGTAAAAAACTTGCCTATGTCTATCTTAATCTCAAAGATTTCGATTTCAATCATTAGATATATTCACTTAGAAATTAATCCTTTAAACTAAAACACCTTCCGAAGGATTTAAATATCAATAACCAAAGTAACTATCACATGTTCCAAACTGACTTCAAAAATAAATCTATTGAATCTAAACATTCTCAAAACTTGACCGACTCTCAAATTTTCAATAGCATCAATATCAAGAATAATTAATGACCTTTCCATAAAAGTAATACTCTACTCTTCAATAAAACAACTATCTTAAAACTTAAAATACATTCTTAAAGCAAGTTCCTGAAAAGAGTTCTTGAAGCGAGTTCTTAAAACGAGTTCTTGAAGCAATGTTCTGTCATCACCTTGTCATGCACATCGTCGTCGCTCTATTACTCATTGCTAAATTATGTTCAATGTGTCCAGGCATAACTATTATCGTTCCACGACTAATATTCAGTGAACAGCACACCTTCTAAAGCTATACAAGTTCTTGACGTACAGATCTATTTGACTCTCTGCGAGGTCTTCTTGGTCATGGTTATGTCACCCTCGTCGATGATGTTGCTGTTGCACACGCCGCCGTCCACTTGGGTTCGAATCCCATCCTCGTCGCCAGTTGTGAGGTGGTCGAGAACTCGAAATTAATGACAGACAGATCTGTGAGAGGGCCAAGCAAAGAGTGCCGGCTTGTCTCAGCACTCCGCCCTCTACAGGTCACAGGGTAATTTCCTAACCCCTTACAATAATAATAGGCATTTCAATAGCGCCGTCTGTCTAGAAATTCTATTCTGAGGCGCACTAATTATTACTGCGGCTTTAGCCTAGCTGCCATTACAGCGCTCCAGCATTTTAAGAAATTAATTCCTGCCAGGTACCCATTTACCTCTCCTTGGTCGAGTGTGGCAAATGAAGATTAATGCCTTGCCAAAGGATATTAGTGCCATGTCGGGGATCGAACCACAACCTTTGAATTTCAAGTCAAATGTTTAAACCACTCGACTACGACTCTTCCTTTTTATCATATCATCCAAGGCTACTCCTCACTTGATCAAGAGGACTCTACTCTCTTGTTTATAAAACGTGTGTAATTTTGAAAAAGGGGATGATGTGTTTCTTTATTTTCTTTATACCAACAGAAGCTCAAAATGATTAATAAACTTTGTACATGCAGGTATACTGTGTGATGTGCTTTTGTATCCTGATAATATGGTCAAAAGTTTTGTAGTAACTGTATATTAAGCTCGAAGAAGCATATGGGGAGGGGTGGGAGGAATGTACCACACACTGTATGGCACTTGACATTTCTTACGTTACATCAATAAAATTTACAAAACTGGTACCCCAACATCATTTCACTGTTGCCTATCTTTTGTAATTTATAACAGAAATGTTGCAGAACGTACGCCAGTGCTCATGTTGCGAAGGACCCTTCTTCACGTACTACAGCTCGGAGCTGGTCTTTGCAAACATTGGTATCTTTCATCGCGTACCCCTCTACCAGCAGATCTGCTCCCCGTACTACAACATCCGCTGTCAGCCGGTGACATGGAATGTCCCCCACCCCCACCAGGTTAATGACTGATGATGCTGGTGATGATGATGATGATGATGATTGTGCAGACATCAAAACATCCGATGCAGGGATCCTGGTGATCGAGTGTTGAAAGGGAACCGTGGGTAGTAGGCATTTGGACTGTAGGGGCTTGATTATTTGTCTTTGGTAAAGATGGGCGTGATGAAGGTGGTGTGAGTTTTGGACTGATGTAGGCTGAGGGGAACCTTGGTTGCTGATTAGGAAGGATGATGATGTTGACAGGGATTATTATTATTGTTGATGTGAATAACATAAGAGATGGAGGGTTTACGTAAGACCATAGAACTGGTTGTGCCCTAACAATGTTTTGCGGGATGGTTAATTTACGTAAACGATAACAACGATAGTCGTGGCTTGATGAAGATGAATACCGCAGTGTTGTTTACAGCAGCAATGATTGAAAGCTCAGAACAATGAAGGATAAAGTTAGACAATCGATATGAAGCTAAATGTTGCCAATTGAAGATGTTCTTGAGGCATTTGTTTGAGGCTTGAAGATTAAAGAGTGGTTCATGATCTTAAAGATTGAAGAAGCCATCTTTGCTTATGAGAAAAAATGTATTTAAATGTTTTTTTATAGTCTTTTTGTGTGTTTTTGTATTGAATTACACCTTTACAACAAAATCTACTCATTTTGTGCAATTCCAACTCTGTGTTAAAATTCAAATAGCATCTGCGATAACTTTAATTTTGGCAAGTAATGGCAAATCCCTTATGTCAGCATGCAACATTTAATGTCTTTATGCAGGCGTCACTCTGTGGCCTGGACCCCCCCTCCTCAGGTCATCACCTTTCTTCACCTGAGCCAATTATTTGTAACCTCAGGGTTTCACCATCACTTCATGTGCTTTACAAAAAACAAAGGCAAAGCATCACTCTTATCAGCAAATGTGTTAGTCCAGGCTTCACCCTTTGAATTATTTGCATAGGTGATGCTTCACTTTTGTCAGTTTTACATAGGTGAGGCTTCACTTGTGTCAGTTTTCCATAGGTGAGGCTTCACTTTTGTAAGTTTTCGGCCGGTCTGAAGCTTCACCACTGTTTCACCATACTGGCCATTTGCATAGTTCAAGCTTCACCACTGTTTCACCATATTGGCCATTACATATTTCAAGCTTCACGTTTTGAAATCAAGCTCCACCAATGTTTACTTATAATAGTAGACCATGACTGCAATGGTCTATAGTCATGATAGTAATTCCATACTGCTCAATAAGTACCAAGTCAACCAGTCAATCTCGCGAAAATATAGGCTAAGTTTTATGCACAGATTTCGTTAATAATCAATCGTAAAACAGGGTCGGAGTAGTACCGTCTCAAAATGATCGGAAAACTCTGAACTTTCTATTTTTTTTCAACTCACCTCGCAAAAACTTGGGGCCAAAACTTGGCACGATCTGCGCTGCGCATGCTGGGTACAATACCGACAGCTCGAAGGCTACTAGTCTCGTTTCCAGACTTGAGGCTGGCCTTTCAGGCACGTATACTGCGAACACTCACGCAACTAGTTATGTGTAGGAGACTAGTAGACTACTCGAAAACGATCTCGTGAAATCTCGAAATCAGTTTCGCTGGAGAAAAGTTCGGTGACCTCAGGACGATCACTCTGCGAGTGCATGAGTGACCGGAATAAAAATTAAATAGTTGTTTTGAAACGCACGATTTCGACATGATTTCGACATATTTTCGACGCGACCGGTAGTGGCTTTGATGTCACATCACCTGAACAAACAAGGCGACCGATTGGATTCGATGTCACATCACCAGAAAAAACAAATTACTCATCAAAGCTTCACACATTTCATCAATTGGTATAGTAAAGCTTCACCCAATGAAGAAAAACGAACGTTAGGACTTCACTACAACAACAAATAGGTCAGGGTCAGGCTTAGGCGTCGAGTCGACGTCGATATTTGGCGACCTCTGAGGAGGGTGGGTCCAGGCCACAGAGTGACCCTTGCATTAGTAGCTCAGTCAGTTGGCTTTATTGTGAGTATTTTTATCTTTGAATGCCATTTCTTATTGGTGTTGACTGACATGTTTGCCTTCATGTTTCTATTGTGACAGATGCTCTTAATTTGTTGCTTACTTATCTTAACTTTGTTTGTTTTCTCTGGTTCGTACAAGCAGAGTAACTATGCACAAATCTGTGAATACAATGATAATTTCAAAGATTCATACATTTTATTTGTATTATGTTGTCATGTATACCCACTTATAAATTATCAAGTCTTCTTTGATCTAACATCTTTGTTTAACTTGGAATGACTGGGTGTATGTTTTCTGATGGCTGTAGATTTGTGAGCTGGCCATGCATTTGCAAACATGTTTCGTGGTTAGGCTGTGTTACTTTTGGTTAATACTTCTCACAGAAATTTCTATGTCCTTCTGTCATGCTGGCATAAAACAAATCTTTTTATACACATACATGTATTATCTGATTTCCTGTGCAACATTGAAAAAATAACTTTAGGTGTTCTGTAGATTAAGAGATAGATTTCGTACATTGGCGTATAACTTAATTTGCATTTGTGTTGTGTCTATTTAATAAGAAAAAGAAAACATAGTTAATGCTACTTTCAATGTGTTACACAAAATGTACTATTCTACGGAAAGATTGATCATGGTAAAAAAATGTGCAATTATGATGATACATCTTTATTTTTAAACGAAGACTCTTTGTGTGTCTGAACATGTATTTTGGTATTACTGTATCAAATGGTTTTATGTTTATTTGAAATAAGTGTTCATGGAATTTCGTCTCATTTCTTCTTGTGTTGTACTTTAAGAATGTGATTTTTTGATATTTTGATACATACAAAAGTCAAATTATAAAAATTGTCTGTCTGTCATTGCCAAAATAACAACAATTGTATGAATATTTATTATGCTAATCTGAAATATCTTTACATCGCAAGGTATCATTCAACGAATAAAAGATGTTTATAATCAGGGTTGGATTGCTATAGCTTCTTTTACATGATAATTAAGTTATCAAATGTGTTTCTACATTTGATCATACATTTTGAAATGTTTTCCAATATATATCACTTTGAATTTTTAGTTTTCTTAATTCTTATCTCGCTAAATAGTTTTTATGGGGAGGGTATATTTATTTCCTTTTGTTTTCTGTGGCAATTTGATATGTAAATCAAACTGTCTACTTATGTCCATCAATTCTATCATGCTTTGTGTATGCTCAGAAGTGGAAGATAATCTTGAATATTTGTATATGAAATATCAGATTTCATAAACTGAATTGATACATTTCTTTTGCGTATACGTTTCACTTAAATTAGTGTAATGGTGCAACTTTTATTTTCGTTTAACCCTACAAGAGACTGGTCTCGCATGTTTCATGGAAAATGTTATACCCATTTTTGTTAAAATCCTATTGTCACTGTTTTTACGTAAATTTTTGGAATATTTTTAGGCAAAACTTGAATCTTATAGAACGTGTTACTATTTATCAAAGAAGTAACCCATAACCCCAACAGCAATATTTTTTTAATGAAGCTGTATTCCATGTAACTGGGTGTAACTTCAATCGTCTAATAAGAATACTTTTGTCTTGGACTTAATCAGTATTACCCAGTCACGCCTCCAGGCAAACTCCAATTGAATAATAATCATGTACATGTAAACAGTGGACTTTAGGTTTAAGGTATTCCCCCCTCCTTTTTTTCTCGCCTGTTTAGTGTTTGTTGTCCGTCTTTTTAATGTAAAATCGGGTTTGACAACTCAATACATGTGGTGAACATGGTGAAGTATTTTGTGTACTGGTAAACCTCTGGCATATATACTTATCCTTGCTGATAATGTTCGCTTGCTGTCATAAGGTGCAAAAGTAATAACATTGTTGAAGATTACTTTGATTATTGTTTAAGCTCCAAAATGGCTCCTGTGATTATTGCATTTATTTATTGAAAAAGATGTTATTCAACTGGTGCAATATTTGTAACAACTCTATTTGTGTACTTAATAAAAGATTTTTAACGTGAAATTATCAGTATTTTTGTTTTGTTGTTGTTTGAAATACTGTTCCTGTGACTTTCAAAATATGTGTCATTTAAAGGTACATGACGTAGCATGGGCCGTATCTTAAACTTGCTATATTAGATAATCATCCCAAATGATTACAGAATGAGGTATCATGTAATAGTACTAAAGTTAAGTATGGAAGAGGGTCTGATGCTGAAGAAAGTGTGTGTGTGCTGTTAAACATAGCAATTTTGTATTTCATTTAGTGACGCTTTTCTATTTTATTTTTTGATCCAGAATGCTCTTAATTACAAATTGTACAAGGTGATTATCAAGGTGGTGAAACCACATGGTGATGCTGGTTATGATGGAGGTGATGATGATAATAATTACAACGACAAATATATTCAGAATAGATGAACAGGCCGATGTAGAGCATAGTTTTTCGATGTAGTATATAGTTTTACTTTATACTGACGTGATAAATGAACATTATTTTGTTAGAAAAAATTAGTAGGGCAAAAAGAAAATATGGAGACTTGACCATGTTTGAAAATCAACCAATGATTATTATCAAAGGTTTAACTTGTAGGCCTACTCTTACCAATATCTTTCCGAAGTGAAAAAAAAGGAAAGAAACACCACTCATTCCAAGAAACTACGCAAGTGAAGGACGTTTTACTATCATCGTGTTTTTTGTTCTTCTTTCTTCTTTTCAGATGTAGTGTATCTTTTACTTGCAAACAATAAAATAACTGGAACGAGTAGGTGGGGAATTTCTCTACATTTCATTCAATGATGCACATATATTGTCATTCTCATTGGGAACAAGTGTTTATTCAAGGCTGTATCAGAGTACCTTTCGGCAAGATCGCTCCTTTTTATATTGACAAAGAAAGATTATAATTGTCATTTCTTGATATTGAAACCTCGCCAAAAGAAAGAGGTTTTTTGTTTTCTTTTCTTTTCTTTTTATTCCAGTGACTTCACTTCTAGAAAGCAAATGCCCCGGTGGCGTCTTGGCTCTGTCGTATTCTATTTCAACCTGAGGATTATCCATTGTGCAATATGATTTAATGTCAAACTCGAGATGCGTCTCAGAAATGAAACCAAAATAGTTAAATCCGAGTAGTTTGCATTTTAATGGTGCATTAGGATCAGAAAATGGATGAGTGGTACGCATCAGGCATTACAGTGAATATTCATCATTATGGATGGTCCTAAAAGGTATTTTTCCCGGGGTATTTTCTTGATATTTTTCGTTGGAGATGGATTACAACGCAGCGCAACTTAAAGATTATCATAATTACTCCTCGTCTTTCTCAAAACGTCCAGTTAATACGGTGTTAAATAGTTCATTTGTATTCATGTTATTTGGTTGTTGTTATTCATTGTCCTCTACAAAAAAATGGTTTCTTAGCTCCTCGTCAATTTTGTTTCCCCCTCATTTTTTCGAAATTCAAATCATGCGCGTAAATTATTTCAATACTCTTACATTATCAAAGTTGCATCGCATTTAGATTTATTTAGGGGGAAGATTTTTTATTCACTACAAAAAAAATCCGAACCACTCCTTTTTTAATCTTCTCAAAGAAAGAAAATCTAAAGCCAAGATTTCCGTAATACTTTTCTCTCCTCGAGATAGAGTTTGTTTCTCAGTGATGTAGTTATACTTTACAAAGAGAAAAATGAGTTTGCAGAAACTTTATGAAATAAATGAACGCTAAACAAAATGGCCACGTGGCGAAAAAAAGATCTAGCAATAATAAGTGTATAGTGTATTAGTTCGATAGACGGTGACAGTATATTGATGCAGCGTCTTCAGGTTGATGGAGGGGCGGAGGTGCCACCCCCCTCTCCCTTTCAAAATGAAGGGAAATAATTTGTAGCTTCTTAGCTGGGGAGGTAGGGCAGGATTCCGAGAAAAAAGTTCATATTCTTATTTGTTATAATCTCTTTTTTATTTATGTATTAGTATCTATTTGTTTATTCGTTTGTGCTTATTTTTTTTGGTATTTATAATTATATTTTGTTCTTATTTATTTTTTCATGTATTTGTTCATTTATTAATTTGTATATATATTTTTTCAATCATTCATTCATTCATTTATTCAAGTATGTATCCAGTTATTTCATTTATTGTTTAGCTTTTTTTTCTCGCTGCGACATATATCTGTCTCGATCTCTTTCCCCTCTCTCCTACTCTCTCTCTTTCTCTTTAGAGTCTCTCTGTCAAACAAAAATGACAACATCAAACGATTCCAATCTCCGTCGCTGCAATACAACATAAGTACACCAATAATGAATTTTACAGCATGATTTTGTAAACTTTTATTATATCTTTATGTATTACTGACAAGTTGAGCTGTAGACCAGATATCAAATTACAAAGCAAAATTAACGCACGAACAATCAAATAAATTCATTGTTTCTTCTTATACGCAGAACGAAGCATACAGAAGACCATTACATATTCCTTTTCTTGAAAAGTGAGTTATGAATTAATTCAATACAGCAAATATATAATGACATCGTGAACGACCGAAAGAAAACACCTTTTGACACACATCTGTAACATTTTCCACGATAGAAAAAGCACCATAAAGCTTATGAAAGCGCTCACCGTCAGACAATTATCTCGACGTTTGTATAAAACGAGACAAGGGCACTGCACAATTTTCACATGTCTGGAAGTAGAAAGCATAATTTTGTTCTCGATCATTCTCTAGTTTTCCAAATGGAATCGACTAATCATGCAATTAATTTGTATTAAAGGCATTGAAGAGCTCTAACAATTACTCCTAAATCTTTACGCAAAGATAGTTAAATGAGATAACCTGAAAAATTCTCAATATCCAGATCACTCATTTTTGAATTTTTCAACCGTTTATCAATCTGTTACTGTTTCATATCTAGACACTGTGTAATTCGGTTTTCGTTTTCTTTTTTGCAAATAGCATTTATTTCGTTGGAGGCAAAATTAATTTCCCGTGCGGTTTTACACATTTACATGTATGTATAGATAACAAATCTATATATTAAGCTTTTAACTGTTTTTATAATAAATATCAGCATAATACGAGATCATAAATTATCTGGAGAGATATGATAAAATTCGATAAACATGAGTTGTAAAATGATATGGGTATTCAAAAGAATCATATACGAAGTAACTGAAAACAATGATAGATATTGACGATAATTTAGAGCAATAAACTAAAATCAATACGGCAGTAAGTCTATGTCATAAAATAAATAATAACAAAAGGAAAACCCACATTTCACATTGGTTACTATTTTCACCATTTTCTACTGGTTCATTGCGATGATACTTATATTTAAAATCAACTATCATCGCCAACATCCCAATTATTGTACAGTTCATTAGAAAGGGGGAAAATGCTTTTTTGTTAAAGAATGACTAAACATTCGTATAACCAATGAAATTTTCAGTATACAGCGCATGCAGGTGGAGTAGTGGTTTTGAATATTAAAACAGTTTATATTAGAATGCAAATACTGACATAGTAAATAACAAACAATTTTCACTATTATAGATCTATATACGAATACAAGATATAGAGAGATAGAGAGAGATATAGAGAGAGAGGGGGAGGGAAGAGGAAAAGATGTAATAAAACAACTTCGATGAGTAAGAGAACATTTCTTTGCTATGAAATAAATAATATATTTACACAACGACGATGAATAAATTGATATTAATTTGTATCTACAAGTAGTTGATAAGGAGAATAACATCATACACTATACGATCGGACAACGGGAAAAGTATTACTTGATTTAGTTCACGAATAGTATATGGATTATAATATTTGATAATAATATTAATTATAATAATAATAAACAAACTAAAAGGATCGTTCAACAGTGTTGATTTCATGCCTGCATGAAAGATTCAACATCATTTTGTAAATAAAATATACGAGTGAATAGATAATACATAAGAGTAACCACGGTGTTGAAAACAACAACCGTGATTAGAGTTAGAAATATAAATAGGACAGCTTTAAGTCTATGAAATAACGTGAGCAGATTCCCTGAAACAACTTTTTTGTTAAAGCAGAAGTATTTCTTTAACCGTATGTTTTGAACCACGTTTAATGAAAGATGAAACCGCGATCCATTTCGAAAATTAAAAAGTATGAACATTTCGTGTGTTTTTTTAAAGCGAAGAAGTGCATCATAATACACGACGATATTACATATTGAGCACAGCGAAACAAATAAATTACATTCAAGAAGGAGCAGTAAGGGTAAAATATCAACAATTGTACTCATCATAAAGAAGAACATTAATATATAAGACATACAAGATATTGAGAAGACATGCGTTTACATCGTCGTTTAGTTTGAAAAATAAATAACGATAAATTCACTATTCTTTCATGAGTTGAAGAAAAACCCTAAACCACTTCGTTGTTATTACATCGATAAGGAATATAATTATTCAAGATATATATCAACGTTCCTTACATCTTGTAAAATTATTTCATTCAAGTAATCCTTTTCTTCTTCATTTTTTGTATAACAGCAATAGGCACTCCATAAGCACGAGTAAGTCATGACACACGTCGAATTTCTGTCCCGGTACATGTTTATATACGTATTTTGAATAAAATGTAATACTATTAATACTCATCAACATCACGAACACGAAACAAAATTTCATCAGATCTCGTATTTAAAACATTTATTTCATAATTATACTCAATGACCTCTTCTCCATTCAAGAGGTGTTGTTTCCCTGTGACAGGACGATAAGGTCAGTGGATAAGGTAGTAGTAGTCGTATTTGTAGTACCAGTAGAGGAGTCGAGCAGGAGAGGCAGTATTAGTAGTAGTAGTAGTAGTAGTAGAAGCAGCCGCAGCAGTAGTAGAGAAGTAGCAGTATAGTATTAATGACTGCTTTGAGAGAAATAGTTGTTTTTATACACTCAAGGGAAGGTTAGAATTGTGCTATTGCCCCGAGGCGTGCCGAGGGCAATAGCCCAATTGTAACCTTCCCGAGAGCGTATAAAAACAACTATTTCTCGAATATTAAAGCAGTCATTAATACTTTTATATGCCGAAAAAAAATAGACTAAAAAATAAAAAAATAAAAATTAAACAACTTTTGTCGAAGATGGGATTCGATCTCTTGCGTACAAAAGGTGATGTAACTAAAATCAGCGCCTTAAACCACTTGGCTATTGCGCTCTGTTACCATACTTAACAGTTTTCTCTAATATATACATTAAAATGGATTTAAAACGGCTTCGCGTGATTGATGATTCGCGGCTGCTCCATTAATCGGGCCCTTCTTTTACTTTTGCAATGCATATTGGCACGAACTTAGATCAAGATCTATCGGCAGATGTTGTTTTTTTGTTTTTGGAAGTTTATTTTCGTCTTCATGTCAACAATGCAAGATAATATTGTCGGTAAGATCGATCGAGATTCAATTGTATTGAAATTACCGACCAATTCTTCGCACACGTACGGTATCCTCGATCGCTCAAACCATTTTTTAACATGTAAACCTATGGGGTAACCATGGAGACTGACCTATATTCCCAATAACCATGGTTATTGGGAAAATAGGTCTGTTTTTACAGGAACAGTTAAAGTTTATGAATGCAATTTCGACCAATCAGATTGCTGGATTACTTAAGTGAGGTATATAATTGTTGTTGTTGTATTGCATGAGGAGCAATGCAGTAGTGAAAGCATTAATAGTACATGTATTATCATAAGAGAAGCATCGTTTTAATGAAGAGTTATATTAGAACAAATTATTAACAACAAATATTTTTGAGGGTTAGTACTATGTTTATGTATTTTTAGGCAAATGCAACGGCTTTAATTTAGTAAAGCCTCCAGACACACGACCCCATAGTAGTATTGTAGTAATATTAATAGAAGTAGTGTAGCAGAAGTAGCTGTGGTAGTATTAGTGTTAGTACAATACTAAGTAGCAAAGCAGTATATGTAGAGTAAAGCAGAAAGAGGAAGAGAGGAAGAGGAAGAGAGGAAGAGGAGGAGAAAGAGCAGGTAGGGAGTAGGAGGAGGAGGAGGAGGAATTGTTGTATAAGGAGGCGGGGGGTAGTAGCTGTCGTAGCGATTACAGAAGCTGTAGCAGGAGTGGTAAAAGTATAGCAGTCCTATAGAATGATCATTTCCATTTTATTTCATCGCATGGAAATTGAATTTAAAAGCCACCTTTCAAAACGTCCATCAACCGTCACATTGCAATGCACTATAAATGCAGAAAATTACACCAGCTGTGTCTACCATGGAAAGGTAGTTCAAATATTTGCTCTACTTTTTTTCTTCATTTCATTCGCCGATACGAAGTGATATCAAATAACCATGGATCATAATAAAATCATATTTCATCGATTTAGACCGTATAATATCATATCAAGTGCAGAGCACAAAACGCGCAAATGCCTATTATCTGGGCGAAGTATTGGGGTTTTAAAAAAGACGTCGAGAATCTCTGTGAATGCTTCTCGATAGAGCATAATATCAATGACTCGTTTATCCATTACAATGAAGGTGAGGCCTCATAGAATTTTGGGAATATGAAATTCAACAGCTCAGAAATATGATACGCCGATACTGTTGCTTTTCACGTCTTGAGAAAAAAAATGTGTCCCTTGATAAATGAAAAGTGAAAATCGTTGGGCAAACTGAATACTTCATCGTTCATCTATTAGGGATTGTTAGATTAAATGCGACAAACCTGAACATTTTATACATCTCTTCAAGAAATCCGAGTAAGTAATCTCTCTTTTCATGTTCATTTGCATGTTCATTAGCTGATAATGTTCAGGCGCTGTCAATTCTTGTTTTCGCTGTACGCTTTTAACAAGCTATTTCAGGCTTAAACCAGGGCTAAACGAGGTACTAATAATCTATTGTCGTGATATTAATGCTCTCCATTCTCAGAAGAAAAAAGAAGGGGGTCATAAAACTGCAATAAGAGATTCCTTACCGATATAGCCAAGTGTAACTGTCATTTTGGGATAGGTTACCCGGGGGTGAATAATGGATAACAATCAGTCATGATGAAGAAGATACAGTAGCTCGTGTTTAGCGCAAATATTGATAATGATTTGGGTTTTTTACCCAGGGTAGCCTCATCAGTTCGGCTATGCGAGTGCGCTGCGATTATTATTACCCAAGCGATTGCCAAGTACCCATTTACACCTGGGTGGACAGTGGCAGATGCGGATTAATGTCCTACTTATGGACATATAGAGATTCGAACCTGTAACCCCTGTAGAGTCAAGAGAATGAACCACTATACCGCAACACCTCCACCTACTAGTATAAGAGGGCAGGTTAATCGGAATGACATGGGTGAAAAATTAAGCTAGACAGGCCATTTTATTTTCAAGGAAAGTGATTGTTCAATAGGGAGATGGAGATGGAGAAGAGGCAGAGAACGTGTCCGAACTAACAGTGAAACAATGTTAACACACACACACACAGCAGACAGCATATAAGATCCTCTTTGATCACGTTCAATTTTCCCATTCAATCACCCAGTATACTGCCGAAGCGAGATTTGTTTTCTTCTACAAAATAATAGCATTGTTTCAGGTTTATTTTCATTTTTGCAAAGTCCCTTTGGTAGAACGCTGAGCCTCAAAAAAAGAAAAAAAAAGAACGCTGAGCCTCTGAAACTAAGGCAACTGTCCCTATCTAGCATAATCATACACACTGTTTCTAAGTTACAAAAACAGGCCACTAACAATAGTACAAAATCCACTCTCGTGTCGTGAAGATCATAATACTGACACCCGGGCTGCGTGAATTACAAAAAAAAAAATTATAGACCCATTCGAAATGGCATAGAGTCGTCAATCATTACAATTCATGTACAAATAGTTCAGCGATATGATAACAACATTCAAATAGAAGTTTTTAACACAAAAGCCGATGTTGTTTACTTATTATCTTTGTTGATTTTCGCGAATTATATCACGGCAATTACATTAAGTTAATGCTAACAGAACGCGAAGAGACAAAGCATTCATGATAATGAAACCTTACATTTCAAAAAGTATGCGTAATGACATATCTAAAGATTGTAAACATGTCCAAATATTCTCGGAGTATTCTTTAGAGTAATCAACCACTGAAACCATGAAGCAAACCCTCGTTTAGCAACAAATGTAATGTAATCCTTTCAAATAAAACACATTTATAGCGGCAAAGCAAATTACAAAAAAAACGCATCTGTTCATGTAAACTTGCTCGTTCCATTACTTTACCAAAAAGGAAATAGATGATTGCCTGTTTTCTATCTAACTTAATCTTAGCAACCCGATAGAGGCTGTCATTATAATTATTACAACATTTCGTTACCGGGAGGTGCATGAAACCAATTTCCATTTGAAAACACATTAAATTTTCTTTTTCCCTTGGCCCCATGTGTAAGCTTTTTTGGCGATCGATTACAAATCGCGGATGGGAATCGAGAATCCTCCCGGACGGAACCCGACTGAGAATGGGAGACGGTATTTTGGTTCGCTAAGAAAAGATAATTCCACTGGATTTGCACAGATTCGCGTATGCTCAAATCTCATGTGTACAGCAATATGATACACCGCCGTTTTTGTTTACTCCCTCCATAAAATATAAGACATCTTTTATATTCTCACTTCACTCCGGCCGAGATTCTAAAACGTCAATTACCGCTCTTATCGCACTCATCTACGTCAGCTTTGCACAGCTTGGGTTTTTCCTCATGTATCTCTTTGGGTTTTTTTCAAGAGCCTGCCAGAATGATAGCCTGAACATTAAATCACTGGCAAGGGCGACATTATGTGTTATTCGTCAAGTGGGGCCCCTTTGTTTGCTCTCTTCGTGAAAAGCGTCAAGAAATTCAGCTCATCCCAAAGTCATTCTTCTTGTCATGCGAACCAATCCCTTTCTTTCATTAAAAAAAAACGAGATATTCGCTTCCTCCTCATCACAACATCATGACGTCACTTCTTTCCCAAAACAACGATATTTTTTGTTTTCCCCAAGAGCCGACATCCATCCAATTTCTACAACCTTTCATAATTGTTTTTATTTCTTATTATAGTAAACGACGCATCTCGGTGAGATATCGAAATGTTGAGATGCAAAAAGCACTTGATTCCACGGGCGGCACTCGAAACCGTTCCATTATCTGTGAGAACAGGGCCTAGTGGTGTATGCTCTCTGGGTGCCTTTGAAGCAGTTTTACAGGATGGGTGGCTTTCACGCCGATCTCGCCGAATCACTCCTCAACACGGCTGCATGGTGCTTCCCCAGTCGAATCTGTCTTACGTAGGCATACTCAGCTGGGGAGAGGAAAAGAAACAGGAGAAAAAGAAAGATTCTGATTCATGTTCTGAAATATTTATACGATCATGGAGTATTATTACACGTTTTCACGTGGATAGAATCAAAATATGATATTCAACATACATAATATGTAACGAATTTCAAATACCGGGTAATTATCCTGGTTTAAAATAAACTGTTTAAATATTTCGTTTCAGAAAGGATTCTACCGAGTACCTATTACACCTTCGGTGCTCTAACACACCTGTCAAGATTCGAACCCCAAACCTGTCAGGTCTCAATGCCAGTGAATGAAACACTAAAACGCATTCAAAAGATTGTACGTAAAATAGCTGTATGCTCATCTGAGGTATAGTGTTGTGAGAGAACATGACCATCCATTAGCATTTCCACTTAGAGCCCTTGACTATTGAAAGTGGAAAGCAGGGTACTTCTCAGTCTAATGTTGTACGTGACTATATTCAGAAATATTATTATTACAACCAGTTTGGTCAGTAAGGGTACATTTTCGAATAAGGATTTTCCAAACTTCTTGGCAAGAAAAATTAGAGAAATCTTTTGGTTCACAAAGCTTTTTGGTGTGTCAGCGAGTGTAATCTTAGCCATATCTATTTAGAAATATTGGATTTGATAAAAGTATAAAAAAGTTTTGTTCACAATCCTTTGGCAAGAAAATTGTTTTGCAGAGCTTGCATGTGTTTTTAGTTCAAATTGAGAAGATAAAAAAAGGTATTTTTAAAAATAACTTTCAAATTTAATGTAGGATTTCCCAAAGAAAACATCAAAATATAATCAAATCAATTAGTTTTGCAAATTCATTTTAAATTTCTAATGCAATTTATTTTATATCAAAAAAATATCGCTGTGCTGTTATTTTTTCAGTAACCCAATTACAATTCTCCCCAGAACCACACAATAATACAGACTCGGTATAGTAAACATTTTGACTTGAATACAACTGTATTTTTCTTTGCTAACCACATAATTTACCACAACGCTAGGCATGTACATACATGCGCATAATATTGCATGTTCTCGATCAAACATAAATTATGAATGACTTTTTTTATTGTTATTGGGTTATTGGGTGCTAAAATTGATCCACGGAAGGCAAAAGCTTAATTTCCTTCTAATTCCTCATCGAAATTAAAAACATCTAAAGTGTTTCCTTCCACGATGAAAAATAGAGCAGTTTGAGGTCTCAAGAATTAAAGTTTTATAAAAAAAAAAATTATTAAAAAATCGCCCCCTCTCTATAAAACACTTACAGTGAACCGGGGCAAGAATCCCTGACAAGAGAATAATTTCAATATAAAATCAATAATATTCTCCTGCACTGCTTGTTTTGTTTTTTAACTTTGTTCGTCACCCATTTTTGCACACCACAAATTACAATTTCAGTGTAAAAATTTCAAATAATAACGGTGAGACCGTATTTTGATTCCAATATCAATGACTAACTCGATGAACATTATATACTTGATGACAGCAGTGTGCATCTGACGGCCGTTCTTAATTAGTAACAATCAATTAAATGTTGACAAGTGATGATTGTAAATGTCAATGTTATGGTATTTATCGTTAACTTTTCAACCTTCAGAGAAGCACACGTTTAAAGGTGAACTGGAGTTCTAGGTGTGGAACTATCTTCCAAAAGAAACGGAATGAATTAAATGTTCTATCATGTAAGAAAAACACATACAAAATATTTACTTCACATTCTACCGGTTTCCCGGATAAAAAGCCCAGACTCTTGCCCCAGATAGCCTTTGGATAAAATTATCCACTGGCAACAGTATACTGCCCCTTGGAAAACTCCCGTAGGAAAATTCATTTTAATCATCTAACAGACGTTTACAAGATATCTTTTTGATCTTTGTGTTAATCTATTTTATGTGAAACAATCATTTTAATCTATTTTGCTTGGTGAGAGCGCTTTCTTTTGTTTTAATCGTGTAAGCTACCACTAATAAAAACATGCACATCCAAACCAGATATGGGTTTTCATGAGCCTCGTCACAATAGCATCTCGACATTTCAGAAAAAGATTAATGAGTTAACAGCTCAAATGCAGAGGAACTTGATTGCTTCTCGGAAGGCTGCTTCGTCCCATTCACTTGAAACGTAATTACGATTTCAAAAACTCTCAAGTTCTGTGTTGTTAACATCGTCACTCATTACTAAACATTCGTGTATGTTTGTGTGTGTGCGTGTGGGTGCGCGCGCGTATGAGGATGAGTGTGCGTTGTGCGGATGTGTGGATAAATGTTTATATGTGAAAGGATTCACTTTAGAAAGTAACAAAATTACAAGATTTGCATAACCCAAAGCTTGAGTTCTTAAGTTCTTTCCCATCTCATTTTCTTTCCTCCTTTTCCTTTTTTTTCTTCCAAAGAAATGAATCTTTTTGTCTTAAATCATTTTCCTAAAAAATAATGCCCTATGTAATTTTGTAGAATGGCATACTAAAAAGCTAGTGATATGAAGGTCATGTCCCCAAAACCTATAATATACTTGCATTCACAGAAATGGTCATTTCCTCTATAAACTATATTTGACCTTTATAAAATGGCATACTTACATACTAGTGACAGGAAGGTCATGCCCCTAATATTCTACACTTTACCTTTTACAGAAAAGGTCACGCCTCTTTTATACCCTTTTCTTGATCTTCGTCCAATGACATACTGACCCGCTAGTGACATTAAGGTCCACCCTTCTAACCTATACTTGACCTTTCTAAAATGGCATACGAGCTAGTAACATGAAAGTCATGTCCCAAGAACATACTTGACCTTCACAGAAAAGGTCATTCTCTCTATCACCTATACGTGACCTTTACAAAATGTCATACTTACAGGCTAGTGACATGAAGGTCATAATCTATACACTTTATCTTTTACAGAAAAGGTCACGCCTCTTTTATACCCTTTTCTTGACCTTCGTCCAATGGCATACTGACTAGCTATTGACACTATAAAGGTCACCCCTTCTAACATATACTTGACCTTTCTAAAATGGCATACAAGCTAGTGACATGATAGTCATGTCCCAAGAACATATGCTTGACCTTTACAGAAAAGGTCATTACCTCTATGACCTTACGTGACCTTTAAAAATAGCATACTTACAGGCTAGTGACATGAAGGTCATGCCCCATATAATGCTCCATATCCAACCAACTATAAAGACGAATGTTAGCATCTGAAGTATGGCGGCAAGAAGATTCCAGAAAAACGCCAACACAGGACGAACCTCCGGATAGCCGCAGCAGAAACAGGCAAAGGCTGTGATAAGAGTTCCTGTAAAATCAGGGCAAAATGTATAAAGGAGAAAAAAATTGTAAGCCTCGTTGATATCATTTTATGATACTTATATTTGGTAAAGGTGAAACGATTTTTTTGCGGCATCGGTCAATTAAATATCCCTGGCTGTCCATCGCATTTCTCATACAATGGATCTATAAATTTCAAAATACTTTTCGTATACAAAATAAAGAGTGTGTCATATAACAACAATAAAATCGAAAACATACAACTTAAAAACAATATGGAAATGACTTGATCCTGCGTGTGGGAAGTAAAAAGACAGAAGTCATTAATTAATAAGTGGTGATAAGATTATGTGTCTCTTCAAAAAGTATTAGTATTCAGCAAGACTTAATCACTTGAAGTCACCGAACTCAGGACTTCGGATTCTTTAAAATAATATTTTCTGAGAAATTATCTTGTTGGATAGAGAGCTTGCAATTGTGTTTGATAACTAAAATGATTATACCGCAACATTTAATAATTATCCAAAGTTCGGTAACTAAACGCGAAAATTACAATTACGGAAGGTCGGCCTTTTCCCCCTTCTTTTCTTTTAATTATGTTACATAAAGCAATAATCTTTAATTTAATCATTAATCATCAGATTATAGTGAGAGTCTTTTGGGAAAGGAAGTAAACTGATGGAAAGCTAGAGTATGAGATTTTGGACAGAGAGGGGGCGGAGTAAAAGATTGGGGAACATAATAGAAGCTGAGTTGGAAGGTGAGAAATAGCGAGTGTGTGTGAGAAAAAGGGAGAGAGAGAGAAAGAGAGAAGGAGAGAAAGAGAGTGATACAAAGTTAATATACATATTGTATGCTCTATTTTCAAAACAAAACTGCGTAATCATGTAAAATAATATACTAATATAATCGAAATACGGGTGATTGTGTTAATTTTACAACAAAATACTCTAACCAAGATTTATACGGATGTCATAAAAACATGAAATCGGGAGAAACATATTATTAGATTCCTCATCGTCTGATGAGAAACGTGACTTGCACATGATCATTATCCAACTGGCTGCCTAACTCAAGCCTAAGTATAACTGACACGATATAAGCTGTTCCAGGATAGAAATCCCAGGCCCCTCATCATATTCCGATCATATATTTTCGAGAAAATAAAAAGAAATGGGGTGTTTGATTGGAGGAAGATCTCCCGAGATGAAGCGGACAAACGAGGCTCAGATGACGGATTACGGTGGTTAGACGGAGGGTAAATATAGCATCACTTAACCGAGGGGAGATTGGGATGATGCAGGGTATCCCGGGGTAAAACTGCGAAAGAGAGGGGTAAAAAGAGAGGGAGAGATAGGAAAGAGGAGAGAGAGAAAGAAAGAGACAGAGGAAAGCTGAGAAAGATTGAAAAAGAGATGGTTAAACAAAAAGGGGAGAGAGGCTATACATTATTATACAGAGAAAAAGAGAGATGGTGAGAGGGAGAGAGAGAGAGAGATGAAAGAGAGAGAGAGAGATCTGCAATGGGAAGAGGGAAACAGGGATAGAGACAATGTGACAGTCGAGAGAGGGGGTATGCATCTCGAGATTAGGGAGAGAGAGCAACTGACAATAAGATAGCTTAATACTAGTCTTATCCATGCATGGCAGGAAATTTGGCGGCAATGGATGCATACTGTTTGCATGATCTCCTATTCTGGAGGCTACTTTATCGTCTATAATTTAGATCTCGAGGGAATAGGTGGAAACATGGAATAAATCCTACCATGTATTATACCCTAATCTATTTTCTGCAGCCGATGTTGGTAGTCATCGAGTATAGGTCAGCGGTACATTTTTATTTGTAAACGGGGGCGGCAAAAGATGTACCCCGAAGACCCACTACTATTAAACAATTCTTTTTCTTAGAAGTATTTTCCCCCCTGTAGCATACAAACGTAGGGAAAGGGGGGGGGGGCGTACGCTACTATCCCACACTGGATACGCCACCGCACCGGTTTAACAGCGCGTGGATCCATGGTCATTGATCAATGGCACAGAACTGTTTTGAAAATGATTGCACTCATTGGAACGTCTTTCGAAAAAATCATCTGGAGGGCAATTATTTCAATACCCGAATGTATATCCCATATAAATCATGTTTGGATTACGTAATATGTCATTGTCATGTTCGCACATTTCAATGGGTAACGTACAAAGATATTGAAATTGCCTAGGGTTAATTTTTCGAAAATAGTTGCGGTCGTTTTGTAGAGGTTTTGGGCTTGTACATGGAGATATGACGTGAATGATGAATAGTATAAGGGTTCAAGTTTTCGCAGTCAAATCCATGATATTTTTGAAGGTTCTACAGACATGACAGGTGACGTTCAAACTAGAGACGATTTTCACAGTAATCACCAGCCCCCATGCATTGGATAACTTCATTTCGTATCCGTTTCAGCATAACTTGCATTCATTTTCATAACTTTTTTTCCTTTTAGAGCACCCTTGCTTTAAAAAAAAAAACGTGCACAGTGTGTGGCAATACGAGGACATTGAAACGAGTTATTGTACAGATAGCATGTAATCATCAAAATAAAAAAGGCTATTCCAAAGATACATGTCGGTATGAACCAAAAAGCAAGGGGGAGCGGTAATACGAAGCTTGTTGAAGGGACACCAGCAAGGGGGGACGTTAGTTTCAGGATGTTTCATCTCCTTCATTTTCAGAGTATCACATCCATATTCCACCAACAGGCATCATCACCAATACCAATCAGCATATGTTGGGAGGGGTAAAACAAGAGCAGGGGGTATGCAGTTATATCTATCCCGTTTCCATGTATGGCGCTGAAGCAATAACCCACACTGAGGTGAGACGAGAGCAGAGGTGATCGATCATCGGACCAATTTCAAGAGGTGACACTATGATTGATTTCATGCCATTGAGAGGCATGGCATGGGCGAGCGCATTTCATTTTATATCTCTACTTTTTCACACATATCGATTCAAATGCATGAATTGCATTAAATTTGGAAACTACGAATGCACGAGCACTTGAAAGAGACACATCGGTGTATGTGGCTTGCTTGAGGTAAAAGGAGTGTGGCTAATAAGGGGTGTGTCTTTCCCATCCCCAAAACAGAATAATCTCGAAGAGGAAACGTAAATAGCTCGAGAAAAATAGAACGTGTACTCAGGCTCTCGAGAAACGCACAGCCAATAACAGGTTAAGTCCCTTTACGTCAGTTGTCTTAATCCTGCTCGTATCAATTTTTCCCTCAAATGCCTTATATAGTTTTATGAGTCGATCATCATCAACATTAGTTTTATCCTGCCCTGATCAATAATGATCCATCAACGACTTTGTCGTTTACATATTCCCTCTAGATCATAGTCAGACACTAAAAGGGATCCGTCTTAAGCATCGGCAAAGCTCCTGAATCGGATGCTTACTTTTTAGCTTGATTGTACTTTTTCATTATGTAGTGAAAAACCCATACCATTTCATATGAAGGGAATGAAATCTTTTCATTGCTGTTAACTTTAAATGAGTGTTAAAGCACTTCGTTTTGCCACCGGGCAACGCAACTTCCGTTACGTACGAACGATTTATGATCATTGCACCGGTTTGGTGATTTTCTTAAGAGGGTCAGAGCGGAAGTAATTCCCTGTCATCAAAATAGCCTTCAGGCTTCGATGCTCCAATCATGAACTATAAGGGTGAAGCACAAACATTGCCAAAAAAAAAAAATCTTAAAGTTTATGACGATTATTTTAGTAGTATAGTAGTAGTTGCCATCTTTTTTTTATCGTTAATATCATCATCATTATTATCATCATCATTATCATCTTCATCATCATAAATGGTTTATCGTATGGTTGACTAGTATAGGCACTAGTATACCTTTGAAGAACTACGCACATTGTATACGTACATTGTTTCAAGACACAAGTAATTTATGGTTGTCAAGGATACAACGTTGCAAAAAGTCTTTTGTATATCCCAACAAATTTTAGAGTTCGTTGGAGCTTTTAATTCAATGATACAACATTATGTTCCATGATGTATTTCCCTAGTCCTCGATTTGAAATGGCAAGCTCATATTTGCAACAATTTTTTTTGGATGAAAGCAGAACTAAGTTTGAAAGAATTCAAATAAAAAGTTCACATATAACTTGGGATCACGATAGTGGCATACTAAAATTAGAATTGGCTGCTTGGTGTGGCGACGAGTTTTTTGTTTTGTTTCTGTGCATAAAATAACTATCACTTCATACTCAATTTTCTGACTTTCCAAAAACCTGCTATCATGGTTCGATTAAGAACGTAAGAAAGAAGGAGGGAGATTTGAAAGCTGCAAAGAGAGGGGAGAAAGAAGCAGGGATATGAATAGGAATGAGACATAAATGATGGAGGGATATAGAGTGTGTGTGCGTTTGTGTGTCCGTGCAAGCATGCGTGTGCGTGAGAGAGTGGGAGAGAGGGAGCGAGGAAGACAGACCGAGACAGACACAGAGAGAGCGGGGTGGGGTGGAAGCGACAAATTCACAAGTATAAGTAGCCTGGCAAAGTGGCAAACGGCGTAGAATGGCTGTTATGATAACATAGATTTTTGTTCTATTTCTTTATTTAACGTGCATTAAGTTATCGACCACATTGCGTATTTGCTTACACGTAGAGCGTGAGGACTTGACAGACACCGATTTCGGGTTCTAAATTTAAGTGCGGAGTGCCACTTCAGAACTTTCTAGACCTAAATATACCTTCCCACTTTTGATTGGAATGAATAATCAGCGTGATTGAAACTGAAAAAACCAACCGATGACCAAATTTCTAGTCTGCGATAATGGTTTGTATAGTCAAAATGTTAGACTTACTTTGATACCATGAACAAGATTTTGTATTCAAAAGTAGATTTTGTAAATTTCTAATTAGAATTGTGGTCAAGTTAAATGTGTATGCAAACACACAAATATGCTTCATTTACTTTTTATTTTCAGAGTAGTAGTAGTAGTAGTAGAAGTAGTAGTAGCAGCATTAGTAACAGTTATTTTTATTATTATGAATGATATCATAAAACTATGGTTCCCCTTTTGATATCATCAAAATATGAAATAACAATTTTACAAAGCCTTAATTGAAAAATTCTTTTCATTAAGCAAATGAATGCACTTGTCTTTTTTTGTAATAATCTAAGTTTGGATACCACAAAGAGGCTGCTCCATTTCACACGAAGTGTCAAAATTAATACTTTCACATCTTTATCTGATAAACAATTTTCCCGCTACAGATAAGCTGAAAAGGGATCCGTCTTAATCATCGGCAAAGCTCCAGGATCGGATGCTTAGTTTTTAGCTTGATTGTACTTTTCATTTTGCAGTGAAAACCCATACCATTTCTTAAGAAGGGAAAGTCCTTTTTCGATTATGATGAAATCTTTTCATTGGCTGTTAACTTTAGTGTTAAAGCACTTCGTTTTACCACCGGACAAGGCAACTTCCGTTACGTACGAACGATTTATGATCATTGCACGGATTTGGTGATTTTCTTAAGAGGGTCAGAGCGGAAGTAATTCCCTGTCATCAAAATAGCCTTCAGGCTTCGATGCTCCAATCATGAACTATAAGGGTGAAGCACAAACATTGCCAAAAAAAAATCTTAAAGTTTATGACGATTATTTTAGTAGTATAGTAGTAGTTGCCATTTTTTTGTTATCGTTATTATCATCATCATTATTATCATCATCATTATCATCTTCATCATCCTTAATGGTTCATTGTATGGTTAATTAGTCTAGGCACTAGTATACCTTTAAAGAACTACGCACATTGTATACGTAAATTGTCTCAAGACACAAATAATTAATGGTTGTCAAGGAAACAACGTTGCACAAAGTCCTTCGTATATTCCAACAAATTTTAGAGTTCGTAGGAGCTTTTAATTCAATGATACTATTATGTCCCGTGATGTATTTCCCTAGTCCTTGATTTGAAAAGGCAAGCTATAATATTGGCAACAAATTTATTTGGATGAAAGCAGAACTAAGTTTGAAAGAATTCAAATAAAAAGTTCACATATAACTTGGGATCACGATAGTGGCATACTAAAATTAGAATTGGCTGCTTGGTGTGGCGACGAGTTTTTCTATTTGTTTCTGTGCATAAAATAACTATCACTTTATAGTCAATTTTCTGACTTTCCAAAAACCTGATATCATGTTTCAATTAAGAACGTAAAAAAGAAGGAGGGAGATAATGAAAGCTGCACAGAGAGGGAGAGAAAGAAGCAGAGATATGAATAAGAGGGGACATAAAAGATGGAGGGATATAGAGTGTGTGTGCGTCTGTATGTCCGTGCAAGCGTGCGTGTGCGTGAGAGAGTGGGAGAGAGGGAGCGAGGGATACAGACCGAGACAGACAGAGAGAGAGCGGGGTGGGGTAGAAGCGACAAAATCACAAGTATAAATAGCCTGGCAAAGTGGCGACGGCGTGGAAGGGCTGTTATGATAACATAGATTTTTGTTCTATTTCTTTATTTAACGTGCATTAAGTTATCGACCACATTGCGTATTTGCTTTACACGTAGAACGTGAGGACTTGACAGACACCGATTTCGGGTTCTAAATTTAAGAGCGGAGTGCCACTTCAGAACTTTCTAGACCTAAATATACCTTTCCACTTTTGATTGGAATGAATAATCAGCGTGATTGAAACTGAAAAAAGCTAACCGATGACCAAATTTCTAGTCTGCGATAATGGTTTGTATGGTCAAAATGTTAGACTTACTTTGGTACCATAAACAAGATTTTGTATAAAAAAGTATATTTTGTAAATTTTCTAATTAGAATTGTGGTCAAGTTAAATGTGTATGCAAAAACACAAATATGCTTCATTTACTTTTTATTTTCAGAGTAGTAGCAGAAGTAGTAGCAGTAGTAGCAGTTATTTTTATTATTATGAATGATATCATAAAACTATGGTTCCCCTTTTGATATCATCAAAATATGAAATAACAATTTTACAAATCCTTAATTTGAAAATTCTTTTCATTAAGCAAATGAATGCACTTGTCTTTTTTGTAATAATCTAAGTTCGGATACCACAAAAAGGCTGCTCCATCTCACACAAAGTGTCAAAATCAATATGTTCACATCTTGATCTGATAAACAATTTCCCGTTACAGATTCTCCATCTTATTCTCCAAGCTTATTCAACATTTTACTAGGTTTCTTCGTGTATACTACAGAGATTCTCGTCAAAGCAAAAAGAAATTTTAAAAAAATAAATGCTCTTTACACTTTCCAGTCATTTTCACGTTCATTTACTCCTTCTTTCCATTTCTGTGTATCTTCCGTAATCCTCAAAAACCCTCCATTTTATTTTCACTTTCTCAGAACTTTCAAAATCTTTTCCACTAAATTTAGCCTACATTTTAGTATTGTTTATTGTCTGTGTATGCCAGCATATCTAAAACTTCATTAAATGCTGACTGCATTCTGGTATAATTTTCCTCCTTCCTCACCAATGCAGAATTATTCTAATATTATCTCTCCTTATTATTTACTTCATGGGGCGTCTTTCCTTTTTAAACATTTAACATCGAAGTTTTATCTTGTTCTGTTAAAGAGATCATATATATTAAAACGATTTTTTTTTTTTAAACCATCACTTTGTGAATACTGGATTCAAGGGTTTTGTAATGTTTCAATGATTTCAAAGTGATAACTTAATCGTTCTGTTACTTCCCCTTTTCAAACACATGTCCCACTATCTTTCTTCCACGCGTGCGCCCTCTTCGAAGCCCTTCCTTTAGTGATGTATACATCTGCTTCTCCCTCATACCCCCCCCCCCCCCCCTCATTTCAAACGTTTTCCCTCCGCATTCCCATGGCGCGTTACACCTGACCGATAAGGCCTTGCTAGCCCGAGGGCAGTGCACTCTATAATGCAAAACACTCAATGCAATGAGGATATACCAGCCTCTGTAATTAGAAGCCCATCTCCCTTGCATGTCATTGGTGCTTATCTTAAGCAGGTGTTCGAACTGTGCATGTATAGCATTTTTATGGGGTGTCGGTGCATTTGTATTTCCCCAATTAAATACCTCATTAAAGGCCTTGTGCAGTAATTACTAGACTCACAACAGTCAAAACTACGTTTAGCTGTCGACACGAATTCCACAATCTGATTAAACATGAAAATCGTGATCCGTATTTCAAAATGCATTATCCAAAAAAAATACTGGAACTATAAGCACAAATAAGAACAAATAGCTGTTTGTTTATCTTCCAACTCACTCAGTCCAGCATTTAGGTAGAAGAGAAAATTTGCAGTCACTTATAAAAGCGACTCAGCTCAGTCATGATATTCATCATTCTGATGTAAATATTCTGAAAAGACTATAACTGCGCGTACGCTTTTGAATAATGTAATTAATGGACTGGCGGTTCCTGATAATTCTAATCACTTTAGAAAATCAAACAATGCATGTCAATTTCAAATAAGGCTGGGTGTATTACCATCTTTCCACTCGCAATTAAGCATCTCATTGATGCTAATACTGATGCTTATCGGACCAATCTGATGATTTACCTATCCCTAAGGGTCGACCGAAAGACTTTTACTCGTTAAGAGGTGTATTATAACAAAAACCTGTTACGACCTCATCATTCTGGTTGCCATGGACGCGGATGCAGTTCGATGCATTCTTGATCTCTACATATAGGTCAAACAGGCTCATGTAGTGTTTCTATGGTATGCCAATCTCTTAACATTAAAACCGAATGCAAAGGTCTTTCTTCTGCTGATAACTGGAGTGACATCAACTTATATCATTTAAAACTGAGTTAACTCCCGGCAGGCTTACTACAGACGTACTTGCCATGATGCGGAATTACACCATCCAGCAAAAGTAAAAATTTACTAGTCATAACAACTACCATAATTTAGTTTTATTTTGAAGGGAAAAAAGGTTTATCGTAGCGGAGCACACGGCATTTTCTTTTGGATACAACCAAACGTGCAATGAGTGATTATAAGAAAAATAAAGATATTCATTTAGCCTCAGCAAAATTTAGCGTTACTGACATTGTAGAAATGGTATATAGCAACGCCTCTGATTAGACTTTCTCTTTTTGATAATTTAATAGTTCTATTGTCTTGCTTGAGTTCCATTTCAAGTTATAATGCTGTGAAACATCACTATTTCAAACAGCAAACCTTATTGATAATGATTTATTAAAATCACGAAGGCAGAATTTAATTCTTTCCTTCAGACTGTATTTCCCCTAATTCCTATACAACAGAGTAAAATCAGATACAATTCCAATCGACTGCCTTTAAAAAGAGCCAATATAGAAGTGAGTCCTATGCAATACTTCGAAGAAGAAAAACGTGAAATAACAAACTAGCATCAAACTGACCCCAAATCGAATCACTCATGCCGATAATGGACACCCGTAGTTTAAACTCCTGTCTTAAATTCGTCCTTTTTTCCCGTGAAGGTGTCATTTTGGAATATTTAAGAGGAATACTAGACAAGCTTTGTTCTCTACGGAATAGACATCAGGTGATTAGGAGCGTCACGGTATTCCAGTCTTCCTTGGAGGACCCAGTCATAATTTCATTCGAGATTACATCAGCCTTCTTGGGTTTTCAAATTATCGAGTTGTTGTCGGGAATTGGAGGACTCAAGTGTCAGCTCGGGCGGACTCACCGCTCTTGCCCCTTCAGCGACCCACAAATAACAGCACGACTACCTGGCTCTCCCGATCGGTGGGAAAACAAGCGAGACACGATGATTATGACCGAAAGAGGAGAAAAACAAGGTGGGTCACGTGACTTAACGTTTGACCGTCCACCAGGGCTACGCATATACACACGGCGACAAGTTTCTAAATATTTTCTCATCAGTTTCTACGTACACATAGGTCAAGGTGTATTATTGATGATAGACAAGACCATAGTTTCAGGGCCCACCTAAAATAGTTTTGATTGACAGATTAATTCGGGTGTACGAGTGTTCATACCTTGAGAGACATTGAACCTGACCAATTACCGCTTGAGAAACTGATACGTAAATAGATTGTTTTTTAGATTATTTGGAAATAGTCTTTCTTTTTTTTCTTCTTTCACCGCTTGAGATTTTTGGGACCTCACGACGGTACTATTTACCTTTAAAATAAAATATCTGTAACAGGAATTGCGATGCCTATCCTGACAAAAAATATAAGGGATTCAAGTCGGTTCTTTCTTCCTCCTAACAGCCGGATCTTTGGTTTGCATCCCGTCCGCAAGCCTCTGCCATTGGGGACGGAATGGTTGCTATGTCGAAAGACCGTATGACAACATGAGGTACTTTGCGAAAAAGAAACCCAGCGGTTACTGCAGGTAATAGCAACATGTAATATTTTTAAAAATTCGCTTGCCGAGCTAGAGAGAGGAAATGGGCTCATAAAGAATATCCTTACTTCTTTCTCTCTCTCTCTCTCTTTCTTTCCCTTCCTCTTTTCTGTCCCTCTATCTCTCTGTGTGATTTTCTCCCTCTATGTGTGAATTTCTCAATCCCATATCTTTCAGTCATTCTGAAACGCCGAAACCCATTACGCGTGACGAGTCGTAGTAAATGTTTAATAGATGAGCACCAATGTTACGAACGTGGCGGTCATCCCGATCACCAAGGGAAGGTCGATGTGGAAATCGATACCCGACACCTGACATGGCCTCTGGTTGAACCTAGCAGACATAAATTGAACACAAGACAATGCAGCTGCATTTATCCGTGTAATAAGATGAAGGCCAGTTATGGCAAAATATTTATTTAAGAAAAAGTAATTATTAATAAATGGTTATGACTATTATAGTGACGGAATTATGAAGGAAACGATGAAACGATTATTTGGTAAAAGGTAAGTATCGATTTTCCTTCCTATATCCACGAATAATTGTTGGTGATGTGTACTAAAGGAAACATCTGTCTATTTTTAGCAATTAAATTGAAAGACCAATTAAAGCATAACCATGAATTTCCCAGAATAAGGAGTGGGATTTAATACAGACGCTCAGAAAATATGTCTACGGATGAAATTTATCTTGTCTACTATTATGGTTGCTATGTCGGGGGAAATTTGTTTAAGGGCGCACATCAACAACAAAATCTCAACTATATAGACTGTAGACTAAATTTTACAAAGCCCAAGTTCCAAGTCAAACTCGCTCAAGGCTTGGCTCAAGAGAATGTATTTTATTAAATTGACATGCAACAGCTGTGTCCCAGCTTGCGCAGAGAAGGCAAGCCTTACGAAAGCCTCGGATATATTTTAGGGTCTTGAGATGCTTTTGTTTAAGAAGAAGCCATCAAACTTAAATACAGAGCTGTCATCTTTTTTCCAAGACCTAAAGCATTGACTGATGCATCTCACATCCATAGAGTATTCCCACCAGAATACCGTCACATTCCTTTCCACATCCACTAAGAGAGAGAGAGAGAGAGAGAGAGAGAGAAAGAGAAACAGAGAGACAAAGAGAGACAGACAAACAGACAGAAAGAGAGAGAGCGAGAGTATGTATTTGAGAGGTAGTGAGACTTGGAAAGAAAGAGAGACAGAGAGATGAAGATTAAACAAAATACAGAAAAGGGAGACAGAGAACGAAAGACAGACAGACAAACATGCAGAGAAAGAGAGACGGGTAAATAATCTACATGCCCCGTCCGTTACGACCGTGCTGTCGTAAATAGCACGGTGTGGACCTCGAGGCACAGACAGAAAATAGAAATCATTACTTCGTCTTTTCTCTTTCTGGATACAAGTAATTAGAAACACCTATCCAACTGAAATGGAGAGCACCAACCCGAGGCAATGGTGGTGATGTTAAGCAAACATCTTCGACCGACGTTTCTACATAACCTAATTGAGATATCTATTCGTTTCCTTTTTTTCGAATTCTGAAAGGGATAGGAAAGTTTTACACGAAAACTCAACCACAGAAAAACATTACAAACAGTGAAAGAGTAAGATTTAATTTCTGTTGATATCATGTTTCTACTTTATCTCCGCTTCTCCAAATTACAATTTAATAACGTGCGAGATATCACCGTAGCACAAATTTCCTGAGAATTTGACTAATACCTAAGTAACCGATAGACGACCCTAAAAAAGAAAAGTTTGTTTTAGTGTAATAAAAGTTGCTTTTCGCTTCACTTCATTATCTTGCCTTGTTCCTCCTCAACCTTCTTTTTTCTTTTCTGTCAAGGTAGCTCAAACGTTGTTATCGAGTTTTACCATTCCCTGTATCTGGGGTATCATGCTCATCTGCATGGGGTTTACTAATCATGGCACACAATCTTTGCAATATTAATATAGCATGCCAATTTTGGCACCCAGGCCTATTTATATTAACAGTATTTAGATTAACAATACCTATACGTGTATTGTTAATCTAAATACGATAAGAAATCACACACAAGCGCAAACCCCCTCTCCTCAACCCTCCTCACTAACTTATTTGTGGGTGTTTGTCTACAGGGTAGTATTGTCAATTACACAACTGCTTTCTACAATGGCACACACACACACCCACACGCACACGAACTTACACGAAACAGTAATCAATTAGGATATGAAAACAATAGCTAATGAATTTTTATGGTAACTGTAGTGTTGAAACCTACGTTAGAATATCTTCAGAATATATTTAACAATACCATCCCCTCCACGCACATACGAACACGCACACGCACCCACACGAAACAGTAATCAATTAGGATATGAAATCAATTGCTAATAAAGTTGTATAGTAACAGTAATGTTGAAAGTTAGAAACCTAAGTTATATCTTCCGAATATATTAAACAACACTATCCCCTCACGCACTCACACCCACCCACACGCATACGAACCCACACGAAACAGTAATCAGTAGGATACGAAATCAATAGCTAATAAAGTTGTATGGTAACAGCAGTGTTGAAACCTAAGTTATATCTTCAGAATATATTAAACAATACCATCCCCTCCACGCACACCCACACGCGCGCACAAACACATACACATACACACACAAAGCTATCAATTAGAGTATGAAATAAGGTATCAACAACTATTGTTATGAAATAAAGTTATAAGGTTACAACGGTGTTGAGACCTAAGCTAGATCTACAGTAGATAGTAAGTTATTATCTTTTGAAATAGTAAAGCCATTAGCCTTTTTACCGTTACGATGTCATATCACTGGATAAGAGGATATGACCTTAAATAGGGATACATATTATGTTCCTCTTACATATAGAGGGGGGATCCTTTTAGATGTATGCTTATCATTTCCACCTCACCGTAGCCTAGAAGAACTTTTAAATCGGAAAAATACAAGTATTGGTAAAAAGTAATAAATCCAGGGACGACCCCGTAAGTCATATGATCAGGAAAAAAGGAAAAGGTCAGACGAAACAATAACTAGAGACTGCAGTTAGGGAAACACATTTCTAGGGCTTGTACAGTACCAGAACATCCCCAATCTTGCAAGATGCCAAGAGACCACTTCAGAATATTAACCCCTTCTCTAATCCTCTCACAATTCTCTACAGAAAATACTAAGAGTGTCTTGCATCCTTACAAGTGCATTGTGGCTTTTTCTGGAAGTACTTTTCGGCCTTGTAAATGAGACGAAGGGAATGAGAAAGGGAAATTCCCAAGTTCGGATGTAAGGATGAAGGGAGAAAAAGAAAAGAGGTTACAGATAGAGATTGAGAGGGAACGACATACAGTTAGGGGCCTACAATGCCGACGGGAATAGTAATAGAGACGGAAAGTGAGAATGTGGAATTTTTACAGCTTTTGAGCTTTTAAGAATTCTAAACAGATTTTTTTTTTTTAGGAGAAATATAACTGTAAGGAGGGATACAGATTGTAAAAAGAGCTAGTCAAAAAAATGAAAAATATTCTACCACAGCAATGGCGGAAATAAAACCGAACAATAGTGAGGCAGACAAGGTTTTTAAAGATGGGAAAGAAACAAAAACATCTGATAATAGTTCTAAACCTTTTTGGCGAGAGAGAATGTAATGTAAAAATGATAGCCGTCCAATAGTTTAATGAGAGGAGTGGGAGTCGAGGAATCTTATCTACACCTTAAAATAGAACGCTTGGAAATAAAATATGGCACGAAGCATCGATGACATGTGTTCGGGGATAGACAGATAGGGTGACAGACTGGTCGGTTATCACTGTTGCCTATATACAGTTGGAATCCTTTCATGAATTGGTTGTCAAAATATTTTTTATTCCGACAGAAGAGTTTATATTTATTAATCAATCACTATGACTCTTTTAAATTGATCAATAAAGTTCTGACACAATACATAAACTTTATTTATCAAGATTAAATCATATTGTCACAATCATTTCATGAAAAGAGACAATGAAAATATTATTCCAACTCTATACGGGTGTAAAGTGTAAACATTTCCAATTATTATTGAATGACATCATGGAATTGTGAACATAAATAATTTACATAAATTTCATTCGATGATTTGTCTGATTCAAAGGCTATCAGCTCAATACGACATCTTAGACGTGGTCAGTATCCTATGGGATAAAATAGTTTTGACTGGCCCCTTGATATTCTCACTCTGTCATAACGTGTATCACGACGTATACAATACCCGGACATGAAAACTACCCAGACAACTGTACACTATCCACGGACAACTACACACTACCCCCGGGAAAATACACATTAAACCCGGACAACTACACACTAACCCTGGATAACTATCATCAGGCAACTATACCCCTTTAAAGATTAACCCTAAATACCTATGATAACGGACGGAGTGTGCAATTGTCCGAGGAGAGGTTGTTCAGTGGGCGATTGTCTTAGGGATATAGTGCTTGTAGGTAGGATTGTCCGGAGTTACTGTCCCAAGGGCAAATGTCCGTGCTGAAATTCCAAGGATACATTGTCATGATCCTCGCAAGTAGATTATATACCCTATCCCCAATGTAAAACATTCAAAACATGATGGATTGCAAGGACCATCTTAGAGTAAGACACAACTGCACATTGACAGCGAGCCAACATACAATTTAGTCTACCGTGTCTTCTGCTCAAAATGGCACTGACAATCAGGATAAAATATGAAAAACAACCATCATCATTTTGAAGCGAATCAGTGGAAATTTGTTTCGCGTCTCGAGGCTATAAGCTTTATTCTTTTCCATTTCGTGAGTGACTATAAAGCCCGTAACAAAATTATGACCCGAAATAACTAGGGACTATTTTGGGGTGACGATGAGTGTATCACATCCCTCTACATTTACAAATTTTAATAAACTGCAACTATTTTTGCAGATAGGACAACAAAGGAGAGGGCGCATACAGATTGGAACCGCCGGGACTCCCATGACATTATATCCACCCTGGCAAAATATTGAAATGGTATCCGAAGATGAAGAAATAGATACCAAAAGTTAGCACGTCACATGCGAGGTATCTCCCGGCGAGGGTTCATCTTTCAAAAAAATGTATATCTTTAATATTCATCTCAGGTACGTGATAAGTGATGAGAAAGTTCAACTTCAATGTTGCCGTTGACCTATTTATAATTATCTTAAATAATACCCCACCTATGTTTTCCTCTTTATCACCTTAATGTTTGCAATATGTAGATTTTGCTAGTGTTTTTGTTTATGTTGTTGTTGTTGTTTGCGGGTCAGATATTTGGATTATGACATACCATATAGGTCTAATGGTCGAGTATTGTTTTACCTGACTGCCGAGAAAGCATGTTTCACGTACATGTATTTGCAAAACTAAGGCTTCAAAATCTGCCCCTGAATATTTAAAGATACAATTATTTAAGCAGAGTGTTACCAGCACATTTGTGTATCCGTAACCAAAGATGGGGGGGGGGGGGTAACCAAAGATGGGGGAGGGTGATCAGGAAGTATCAACTTAAATGCGTAAAAAATTATTTCTGAAGCAATATCTATATTGCTTCAGTAATTTGAGGGTAAATTCCTTTGAAAAGTTGAATAAATGACGGTAGGGAGATACGTTATGTGATCGTATACATTTGAATACAAAATACACTAAATATTCTCAAATTGTCAATTGACAATTTGTGTGAAGGAGCTGATTGTAAATTAATTGCAGTGGCGTATCCATACATTGATAGGGGCGTAAGGGTATCTGGCTAGCTTCCAAATAAATTCACCTGCCCCATACATAAATACATATTAAACTAACTATTACAGGAAAACCGAAGCAAGGGTAATGAGATGAAATTGGCCCATTCTCATAGACTTACGATTCGACATCTGTGTATCAAAATTAAATGTATTCCATGTAAGTAATAATCATTTCATGAATATATTGCAACGTATTTTTCTTTGAGGAGTTTGAAATTCTTCCCCAGTCGAACAACACATTCGACTGAACGGTGTATCAAACCATTTGCTTTGCAAAGGTAAGGAAAGCTCAAGCTAAAGACACACAATATGAATAAAAGCATGACAAGGTTCTCCTAAGCTACAGTATGCTACATGTCTACTTAGATATTTAGTTCATACAAGGTCTGTTGTGGCTACGTCATCCAATGCGACAGTGCAGATCATATTTGTTGAAATCAATTTTATCGCTGGATGCTGTGACATGGCAGGCGAGTAATGCGGACGACTTTGTTTTTTGTGGTCTTCTTTTTTGTTTGTTTGTAAAACCTCTTCCTCTTCACATGTTCTGCTTCATCTCAATCCAAAGATATCGCGTTTTCCGCTCTCGTCATACATATACAAAGACGGATGCTTTTAGAATATTTAAGAGACAAGGCAGGAGCACGGTTTGGGTAAGAGGAATCTAGAGAATCCAGGTCAGAGAGACGAATGGACGGGCCAGAGAAGGGCGGCGAGAGAGTGAGAGTGTGTATTCCGTCAGCGACACGCGATCGTAGGGGGCTCGTTTACAAAATCATCATCCACTTCGTTCGCCCGCCAAGATACATTCTCATGGGGCATCGGGACATTAATGCGCCAAGCAAAGCCGCTAAAGAAAAACGCGGCCGTAATCAACACCTCTTAATGTTGCCATGGCAACATGGAAAATAAGGGAACATTATGTTGTTGATCAGGGTACATGGTTACTTAAACACTTAAGGGGTATGCATTCCGATAGTTTGCCATAATTAAGTAAGGAGTTTAAGTTTGTAATTGATAATATTTAACTATTAAAAGACAAAGTCATTATACAGAATAAAGTAGGTGGGATGTGTTGCACATTAGAAACAAGCCGTTCGTTGGAATTTATGATGAAGTTCTCTTATTATTTCCAGAGAAATTGAACTATATTCCCATTATAATGAAAATTAGTGAAAAGTGTAAATACCCATAGATGATAACCTGGATAATTTGTTTTACAATTACTTAATTATCAAAATTCCATGTGATCAAATTACAATTAAGAGTATAATGCTATTCAACCGAGGACGAATGCTTTTCAACCGAGGACGTACACTTTTTTCTGGCCTTTGGATTTTAACTCTATACGTGTTGCCTCTTCTCTTTGAATAAATGCGAGGTAAAATGGAACCGAGAGCGATAAAATACAGTTTCTCGTCATATACTAGCCCAGCTCTCCAGACTGTCCCCGAACATTCATGCCACATGAATGTGTAGTCCCATATCCCAATTTATGTGTGCAGTGCATTTGACGTTCAACAAAACTGAGTGAATTCCTCATCATTTTGATGAATGTGAAAGCTCAAGGTGTACACATATTCTTCTCAATCATTCTTAATTGCTTCAAGAGTTTCTTTCACAACTTGTAATAGCTCAACCAGAACTTGACTTTATCTTGAAAATGCTCGGGGACACAGAGCACATCGTGCACGGTGCACTCGTAGCGAAATCTAGAAATACAGACATTGGAGCAAATAGTGAGAAGATTCAAATTAAGATTGATTCGGATTTTGTGAATGTTAGCAATGGCACGATCAGCTCAGAGCAGCGCTCACGCATAGGGGGTGTTCGTGCAGTTTAATGAAATCACTGGAGCGACTATATTGTCATAACTTCGATGTTCCATGTTCCATGTTCAATATTTGCGTTTCTTGGAGAAATAAAAGTTGAATCATGCAGAACATCTTGAGGAATTCTTACATTTTGCCTCGGCTTGAAACCATGGCGACGCACTTGAAACGAGAGCGTACTTGTTCGACATTACCCTATTGATATTATCATGAGTAGCACTATTGACACTGAAAGTGTCTCGCAAATTTGCACAACATTACATTTGTTTTATATTTTTCTCCCCCTCCAATATCTCTCTCTCTCTCTCCCTCCCTCTCTCTCTCCCTTCCTCTCTCCCTCTTTCTCTCTCTTTCTCTCTCTCTCTCTCATCAGTCTCTCTTTCTTTTTCTCCTGCTATCATTCATGTAAGGCTGTCTGGCGATGTCTGTTTAGTCTCTGTAAATAGTAATTCTTAAGTATTATAACATTCAACAAACCACAATGCTTGTGCAAAGTATTATACGTGTAATGAATCAAAATCACAAGCAAAATGTATAATATTCCTATTTCTAATCGGATAATGCTCATTCTTTCACTGAGTCAGACATGTTTCTCTCATTTTCTACTTCTATTTAAACAAACTTAATATCAGGATGGACTTCCCCTTTAATAGGAACAATAATCAAATCCTGAGGTTTGCAGCCAGCGAGTAATGGCGAAAAGGCAGGAAAAGTAACGGATAATTTTTTTTTTTTTAAACAAGCAAGGACAATATGAATGCTGCATCAGTAAAGCTGTTACTTTTGTGTTAACATTTAACGTGGGCGATATTAAATTGTTATTTGGGCAGTCGTGACACGTGTCGCATAAACGGGGGCACAGGCGGCGTGCAGACCATACAAAGAAGCCCAATTAGAGCAATTCCCGAAGCCACATTTTGACATCATTTCGGCAAGGCGTACTATATTATAAATGGGCCTTCAGGATCTCCACATTGTCATGGCAACTAATGTATGGCACGCGCTGGGAACCCGACGGTTATTAACATTAATCAATCATAGGAGATTAACATGAGAAGCGAACGGTTAAGAGTGTGGTCGTTTCTGCTATGTCTTCATATAATGATTTTTTTAAATAATTTTTGTTATTGTAGGTCTGTATCTAATTGTCAGAGTGTTTATACAAGCAGGTCATAGCATGGTGACAAGGCAAAAATCTTATCACAAGTATCACATATATTCCAGAATTTATTGAAAATCGCCTTCAATCAAATCACTTGGCAAATAATATGACAGGAGTAGAAATATAATATAATCATTTTTAAGAAGATGGAATACAATTAACGAGTGACTATATTCCTGTAATAATATTATAAAGACGAATTCAGATATAACCAATAAAATTGATTGCAGACCATGTTTAATAATTATGCTAATTGAAAATGAAGTGCATATTGATTTGATCAGAAAATCAAGAGTAAAAAACGAGCCACAATATACACATGTATTGTATTTCAATCGGTCGCTTTCGACGTTGCTTAACGAAATTGCTTTTTATATTGTAAAACACTAGTGTTTGTCTGGACAAATCTACATAAATCGTTATCAACATTGCAATCCACCCATATTCCAAAGCAAATACTGATAAATGGGAAAGGACTCACAAAATGGATCATTGTGGAATGACGACGTATAGGGATGTAAGCTGGAAGACATAGTTTAGGATATGACTGTCTATAACCATGGTAACTGCTCGTATCCTTAGTATCGACCATGAGTAGAGTCGTAATTTAAGGTCATAATGTAAATATGGAATATTGTACGAAAAGCAATTGTCCACTGAAATAAATTGAAAACATGTACGAATATCCCTGAATATGTCAAACACGTCTTGTTAAGACACATAGCAAATCTGACTCAAAACGTGATTTCTAAGTCGGTCATTAATTTTGTCTTTCTGTTGTCGGTCTGAAGTCGGTCTGAAGTCGGTATCGTTGTTGTGACTGAGGCATAAAGGACAAGAGTTTAATTATGTCACATATAGACATGATCGAGGCGGCGTTAAACAGTGTTTCACGCATTTAATTAAGTCATATGTCATGTCTGTGGATGTACAATGGCAGTAATCATCCCATCATCATAATTAGGGCAACAATGCTATGCTTCAGTGACGGCCCAGGCATCGCCCTTTCAGACGATTTCCGATTGCTCAATGCATCATGAAAACAGCTTCAGATACCTTCAGATGCATTCATCTCAGAATGAGTTTCTCTCCAATTAACATAACCTACCATTTTTCATCGATTAAAAGAAAGATAAAATCTAGTTTCATATGTGTTTGGTTCTCTTCGTTCCTGAACTCTCACCTCATTTTGTACAGACCGGTTTTGATGTTCTGCGCCCCGTCTTACAAAGACTTGCGATCGATCCAACTCAATCGCTAGTCCTCCAATCAATCGCAAGTTTGCTGTCTCTATCTGTTATGTACATACATGTAGTTGCGATTGATATCAATCGCAAATAAGTTGCGATTGATATCAACTCCTTGTAAGACGGGACCCTGGTTAGGGTTCACCCTAATCTCATGCAATCCCCTAGCAATTGCAGGATGGAGTGCTTTCAGTCTGTATTAGGTTGTTCTTCTTTCTTCCATCCTTTCTTTCTTTTGTCTTTCTTCGTTTATTTCTTCCTTTCATTTTTTTTTACATCTATACTTTCTGGGATTCCCACTAGCTGTGATTACAGTTCTTGAACAAAATCAAGGAAAGCCCTCTTTTCATAGAACTTGTACATCGGAATTTGTATGAATATCTGGGTCAGAATTGCTCAATCAATAAATGACAATGATAGCAGTTTGTACGGTAGCAGCTGTCGGCGGATGTTTGGAAACGTTTCGATATTGATTTAATAAACCAGGAGATATGACAGACGAGATTTGATACAAAAGGATAAATTACGGTTCTTTTATAATATACGCCACATCATTTTGATCCATGCCGACCGAACAATCTATAAGGGGGACGACATTCTAAACGGTTAAAATCTCAAAATGGAAGAAACACATCGTATTGGAAGTATGGACGATATATTTTGCGTGAAGAGTTAAGGAAAAAGAGGGGAAAGGTTCAACATATTAAGATCAAAATAAGATGATTCTACTTTTTAAAACAATTTTTATCAGTACGAACTTGTACAGAACTTGTACAGTCAAACCTATCAAAGTAGGCATTCTATTGAAGGGAAATACAAGAATTGCATGGCCACTGTAGACAGGTGGCCTTTCTTGACAGGTTTCTTTAACCATGAACTTACTATTTAACACACACTTCCTTCTAGAGGGATGCAATATGGACGACCACTGTAGAGAGTTGTCACTGTCACTGAAGCACAGTTTGTATTTATCGGGAGGTGGCCAGTACAGGTATATTATCATGATTCATTGTTCAGCAAGGGACGATACATGTTGTATTTTATCACATTTCTGGGAAGGAATTCTAAAAACTGGGAAAACGAAACAGTGACCTATATAAATTATCAAGAGGATAAGTTTGGCATAAAAAATGAACAATCTTGAACAGATAACCTAAAGCCGTCAAGATTTTCTCCCATATTTTAAAGGCGGCCTTTTAGAAAGCTTGGTATTAAGTCCATTTCGTACCATCACTTTCTCAATTTGCATATAAGTAAAAGAATTGTGAGATGTGTGGAGGTAGATACAGACACAAAAGACCTCTTGCTCTTATTTCTTTTCTTTTTAAGGTGCTGGGGGGGGGGGGGGCTTTGAAGATTGGGCCATAGGTGGAACGCCCTCTACGTTCTAAGCGAACATGTGGCATCGACCTTTCCTTGAAAACCAATAATCACTAATAACTCATAACAACGTAATTAAAGTAATCTAACACTCGTTTGTACGAATACTCTTCGAACTGACAGTTGGCGTCATACACACACAAAATCTATGAAGATGAAGTGGGACAAAACTGATGTCTAAATTATAAAAATCAATTGGTCTTAATTATTGTAATTTTGCAGGTCAAATCAATATTGTATGGCCATTTTGCACATTTTTTGGGCTAGGGATATCGCATTGCAATCGGGTGATTGAATTAACTTATGTAAACAAATTAAGCATGAATAGGCATATTTCAATCTCTTTTTCCAATAGTTCTCTGCTCTCCATTTCTTTATTTCACCATTTTGTTCTTTCTTCCTACGAACTCTGTGTCGCTTGTTTTCTCCCCCGCCAATAATTCCAATTTACTTCATAATCGCTTTGATTTAGATTTTTTCTCACCAAATTCAACCTCTATTTGCCACCACCCCCTCCCTCCCTTTACCTCCATTTATCATCAGCATTTATGGCGTTCCCTATTATTCCCTTAGTTACATTATTACTTTACATTTCCCACCCATCTCCTCTTTCCCCTCTCTCCTTGCCCCTCTCTCCTCTCTCTCTAGCAGATGTAGCCGACCTACCAACCCCTAAACGCATCATGACGTTCAACGTCAACCAGGAACCTCAATATTAATTTTGGCTGTCATGTAACATCAGCACATAGTGCAACATGAGAGCTTACATCAGAGGGCCAGTGAACCCACCATTATGAGGTCATCACCAAAATTGGCGCGCCAGCGAGCGCGGGAATCCACCTCTTTATTTTTGGAAGCCACTCGATAATGAACTAGCTCTCATTAAAGAAAGAGGTATTGATCATGACTGGAGGTGGTCCAGCATAAATTCATGAGGCTTGACCAGACGGATGTGGTAGCGATGGCCTGTTAGCCCAAGTGGCATGCACGTTGTTCGTGGTATATTATGATAAAAATTGACGAGGAACAAGTCTACCCATTTCCATCTGTCTGATGACAACATAATTTGATTTTGTGTAATCATTGATCTCAATATCTGCTTTCTTGAATAAGCCATAATTTTATTTTATTTTATCTGATCGGTTATCGACAACCACTGTTTCATTTATCGTGTTAATATCTTGTTTTAATCGTGCTTTTATAATGATGAAGGCATTTTGTTGCAGACAAAGTTTGTACCTTAAATCAACTTTTAGAAAACTGTGGTGGTTAGGTTTTTTTAATTTTTAGTAGATGACTATTATTGACATTAGACCTGTCATCTTTATTAAAAAAGTGAACAGCCCACCCACCCCCCCCCCCCCCACCCCCTCTTCTCTCTCTCTCTCTCTCTCTCTCTCTATTTTTCACCTTCCAACTCTACTTCTATATGGCTCTGTCTTCCCCTCTTTTAACACTTTTATTCTCACTTCAGCATTTTCTATCACTCATAAATCACCTGCAGACCTTATAATACTTTCGCACCACGAGAGCAAACATGGTGCGGGGGGGGGGGGGCATAACGAGTAAGGGGTTGGTGAGAGACATGGTGGATAAGGCAATCTTTCGTACAAAATTAGCAGTTAGAATATAGTTTGAAAGTAAACATGAAAACAGAAAAGGAGAGCAAGATAGACATATAATTAAGAGAGAGACTGGAGAAGGGTGGGAGACAGAAAGAGAAAAGGGCAGAAGAGGGAGAGAGAGAGGACAAGCAGAATAATGCAAAAATGAGGGAAAGAAAAAGAATGAGAGAGAGAGAGAGAGAGCGTGCGTGTGTATTGTGTGAATGAGTGCACAGATCTTAGAGAGAAGATGAGTTTTTTGGAGATAGATAGAATGACAGAGAGACATTTAGGGAGATAATAGATCGAAACAGATCGAAGGAGAGAGAAAGAATGAGAGTGAGACAGACGGGGATGAAATGTACGTGGTCATGCGATGAGAGTAAGAGAGAAACAAAGAAACAGAGAGGCGAAGAGACAGTCAGAGTGCACAGATCTGCGAAGAAAGAGAAGATGGGTTTCATAAATAAAAATTATTCCGTGATGAATTCTGGAACGAGCTTCCCAAATGTGTTGTTCAATTTCGTGACTCGTACAGATCTGTCTTATTGCAAACCGATATTTGCGCCGGGATTTGAGAGAGAATTGAATGTCCTTGGGTGTTCGTTATACGGATCTTTGGAATGGACGGTTAAGTAAAATGGATGCATTTTGTTACCAATTTATAGGAAGAGATGCAAATAATAAAATGTAAATGAAAATAAAGCAACGTTTGTAAACGACGTTCAATATATACAAACTAACACAAATCAAACAGATTCGAGGAGTCATGGTTTCCTTGGTAAAAGCGGAATTCTGTCATTTTGTTCCAGCTTTTAAGTTGCCTCATTACTAAGTCGACTTTATCAAGCCAATAGACGTAGAAAGGATGCTCTTTCTCATTACCACTCATTATTGTCATTAAGGACTCATTATTCTTTCCAACTGGAAGGGTAATAGACAAAATTCAATCAATTATCTTGGCAGAATGGCTGAAGCCTCTAGCACTGTTTTTCACTATGCATTCACAAAATTATTCTATCTACTCGCAGTATTGTGTATTTCTTCAAAGCATTCGGCTCAATGTGACTTAAATTTACCTCCAAATACAATTCATTAAGCATTAACTAAACACACGCTTCTGGCCTAAAAATACTGCGCGTCCCACGGAAAAATGGCCGCATAATGTGAATGTTGAATATGCTGATTTAAATGCACTCATGGTTTGCGTATAGGGACTCGGGGCGTTTTGAAGAAATGCTAGTCAATGACAAGACAATATCAAATATACATTAAATTTTATTTGTTTCTTTGTTTCTTGTTTTGTTTCGTTTGTTGTTTTTGTCAATGCTTAATTCTTGTTAGGATTTGCGGCACATATACTGGATTGGCTGTCAGTTAGCAACAATGTTTTGTACAGATGAATTGTTCATCTCTTTTGACGGTTTTTTATTATAATTCGTATCAATTTTTTATCGCAACAACAAACAAAAAATATATAATGCTATGTTACATGAGACCTTTAAAGGGTCCGAATATCCAAAAGTGCTCAAAATTAATGTACCTCTTAGGAATCTAAAGGTTTCTCTTTAATTTCAAGCTACAAACTACGATTGTAATAATTCAGGACATTTTAAAGAGGATTCGAACACCTTTTTACTAAAATGAAAATGATAGGTATGCAAATCTTTGACACTACCTTAAATAATTCCCCTTTCTCCTTGGTTCACTACAACATTTGTATTCCCTATATACAAAATGTGTATTCCCTTAACCATTACAGCCATTTATTGTGCGCCAACTCCGCCGCGAGTGCCTCGCCGCATATACTTCTATTTCGTCCAAGCCATTTCGTTATACCATTAGCCAGCATGGGTGAGTAATATCTTCAAGCCATCAACAACTGATACCGTGTTTGATTAAATTTCCCTGTTTGTTTTCGGCTGTCCCGTGAGTGCTTCAGCGTCATTTACATGTTATGCTCTCGTGTACTTAGCTGCCAAATAGGCCTGTTATACTTTGGTTGTATCATGGTTGTATATTAAACCGCTTTGTGTGTCGAAAGCGTTTTAAAGATAAAAGTGAAGTTTTCGTCATGCGATGGCATTGGAAAAGAAACTGTCTGGCAGCCATTGCATAGGGAAAGATTGATTATCGAATGCATAGGAATTGATGCATACACATTGAGGTTCTGGAATGATTATGAAGAAAAAAAAGTGACCTAAACTTGCTCCTAAGAATGCACTGCATACAGAAATAGGGGTGAAATTTTGGTCCAAACCGTTTCCCATTTCTCGTCATATTTTGAACATTAGGGCATTTGAAGAGGAATATTTTCATGGGACAACCAAACTGACATACAAAAAATGGGAAAGATCACAAAATCATTTTCCATGTTTATCAAAACTCAACCATCACATTAAAAAATTGTATACTAGAACAGGTTGTTGTCTTTTTTGTATAATATAGGGGTTTGTCAACTGAGTGTCAAATGTATTCGATAAGAGCAAAGAGACAGCCTCTAATTTGACGGGTCCTAGAGTTACATCGACCCATCTATCCGAGAGATAATTGATTTCAATCGCTGGACAGCGATTATAATGACGATGGTCATAACAAGCGATTATCTAAATGCCACTTAAGTGACATCAATTAGCAAACATACATTGTAGCTGTCATCGTTTTGCAAAAGCGCGCAAGTGATATGATATTCGAAGATAGCGTGGAGACTGCCATATAATCTTATAATGATACAAATCCATTTTACTACAAATTTATGTTTTTATTCGATAAATTATGATATTGATAAGTTGTCATGTCAAACAAAGTGGGCAGAGAATTGGGCGAAGAAAACTCAAATTACAGCGTGACAATCGAAAGACAAATAGAAAAATACATTTATGACGAGAAAGGGAGGGAGAGTGAGAGAGGGTAAGGGAGAGACGGATGGAGAGGGGAGAGAAAGCAAATTCAACATTGCCACAGGAAATTAGACGAACTATGGACATCATGAGAACAAAAAGTGAAGACAATTACTATGTCCATAAAATACTTCATTCTAACATGACAATTTTGATGAATGGTCTACACGGATTGCGCTATCATAAACAAACACAATTAACGTAATGTGTACAGATTATGGCGAGCCAGGCAGCTAGACAATCACGAAGCGAATGGAAACTGCATGTGGATACATCATCATAATCTGATAATGAACATTTTACCAATAATAATTTGTTTTTTTTTGTTGTTTTTTTATCTCGAAAGCAGAATAATGACTTTAAAACTTTTTTCTGATAAATCAAAATTTTCTCTCCCGTTTCTCTTTCTTTTACCTTTATCGAGTATATTTCAGGGAGAGGCTGGTGTTGTAGTCAAGTGGTTTTATCACTTGAATGGGGAATGATAAAGAATAGACAATGGAAAGTTAGAAGAGAAGATGAAAGATGGAAAAACAAAGAATAACATAAGAAAAACAGAAAGAAAAAATGAAAGAAGGAAAACGAAGATAACATGACGAAAATAAGCGCGGGGGGGGGGGGGCATTACGTCATCGTGTAGAGAATGGGCGTCGACTACGAACGAAAAAGGAACAGGACGGGTTGACTGCAGCCAATTCGCATCGTTAGAGGACGGGAACGGCGTCCTCGTCCATACAAACGAAAGGCCCTACTACTACTACGACGACGACGACGATATACTACTACTATCACTCCTAAATTTCATCTCTAGGTATCTCTCTCGAACAATCTGCAACTTCATAGCCACCCCTCCATATCTCAGCAATCTGATTCAGATATAGTCACAGAGATAGCACACGAATCTTATACATTAAGAATAAACTTTTAATTGTCGATTTACAAGCTCTAATGCGTTTATACACCCGATGAGATGTGATTATAAATGTTGAGGATGACAGCAATTCACACACTGACTGTAATTATCACGATTAAATTGGCCGATAAGACTGAGAGTGCAGTAAAATCAAAGTATGTTTATATTAAAAACACTTGTATAATGCATAGTGAATGTGTTCATAATATGCAGAGTGTTTACATAATTTTTCTTTACATTTCTGGAAGAATACATCCCCCTCCCCCAACAATAATAATAATATTAATAAAATGTAATTTCATGTCGGTAATATTGCCAGTAATAAGGAGAGATAAATTAATCAGGCCGTTACAAAATAAACACCCTCTCCACCCCACCCCCTTCCCCTAAAAAACTGATAGCTTGATAGATGCAAGTATATAGTCGTATTGAAAGGAGAGCATTTTTATTGCTGTTCTGGGGTCAATAAACAAATATCTTTTCATATTCATACTTCCTGAAACGACCTTCCAAAATAATGTATTAATAATGTGCAAGTAATGTGCCTGACTAAAATGGTATACAATTGTTTTCTTACACCAAGTCCAGAACTACCATACAATAATGTGCAGTAAAAAAAAATGGGTGCAGATTAATTCGAGAAGGACAGACAGAATAACGATCAAAACCTCCATTTCTGCACACACACACAAAACGACATTTTGAAGGCAGTGTTATGATAATATCAGCTCGCAATACTGCATGTTCCATAATGGCAAAAAGGAGAGAGCAGAACGCGTCATACATATTCCCATCAAAAACTGGTGTGGGGATTTCCCTAATAATAATCATGCTGGTTGGGTTTGATGAAATAAACGTGTAATTAAATTGTAATGTCCATAACGATATATCAATGTCCTACACGCTCATTACCGTCAGTCAGGTCCTGTATTGTATTCCCTCAACCGCCATTGCATCGTTCATTTGTGTTGCCATATTAGAAAAACGATATAGCTGCACTTAATGAAGGGTCTCTTATTCATGCATGCAACCATAAACATCGGCAACCATTGATGTTATTGATCAAAGATCATATTGTAAAGGCAATCAAACTGAACCGTCTGATCCGGGGAGTGGGGGGGGGGGGGGGTCTGCGAAGGGGCTGTAGTCTCCTTTTGAAAATTAAAATGATCTACGTTGAGGAACACGAAGAAATTTTCAATACGCATTTTTAAGCAACTTGATATGGATGATATATTTCTTTAAACTCCTATAATGTCTATAATACTCACCACTAATCCTAAAAAATAGTGTAACCTCGCGATTCTCCATTACCAGACAAACGTGCACCCCTAACAAATTTAATTTATTGAAATAGTTCGTCCTGAAAAGTGCATCGACCCATGGGGTAAAAAAAAAAAGGAGAAAATAATTTGCCAAGTTTGATTGATTATTCTACTTAGAAAAGGTCAGGAGTCATATCCATATATCTATCATCTCAAATAAATAAATAAATACATAAATCGAAATTATAGAGCATCGTGTTATATATAATTTTGGCTGTTTGCATAGTTTTCTCATGCAAAATGAAGTTTGTATACGATTAAAAAAAAAATCTTGTGTCTTACACTTTAACGGGTGCTCGACATTTCACTATCATAAAATAATATATTTGTTAACAATATGACGCCTGTAATATCTTTTAAATGATTCAAATGGAAAACAATTACATACAATCTCTCAATTTCGAACAGGTCCTTTAAACAAATATTATTTTCTTACGATACGACCCTGCCAAAATGTCGTACTGCACGTCTGCAATGTATATTCGTCAGCCAAAGCGACATTGCTAATAATGTGATTTTGACAGTCATGTCTGATGAATTTAGGCGTCGATTCTTCACGATCTTGTATTGGGTTTCGGCTTAAACCCGGAGGAATCTATTCACTGGTTTCATGTTCAAGGTTTAGACTTTTACCAGGGACCTGGAAGTGAGTTTGAAATTAGATGAGCATTGCAAGGCAATTCACGAGAGAAAGAGAACAGGGAAATGGACAAGAAAGTTGAGAAGTGGTATGTTGATGCTCACTGTGATCTGATTGCAGAATTTCACCCATGCACCATTACAATATTGTGTCGTGTGGTGAGTGGAGGATGACTTTCTGTAGAATTACCGTGGGATGAATGGGGGTGGGGTGGAGATAGATGATGTTATAAAGGATGGGGTGGTGATGGGCCTTGTGTCGTGGGAGGGGTGGTGATAGACGGTGTGTCGGGGGAGGGGTGGCGATGTACAGGTTTATAGAAGAATGACACGGCACAATCACTACAGGAATTAATGTTGACAAACATAATGAGGGAGGGTGTTTGTTCGAGTTTTGATCTTGACCTTTGTTTATGCAAACCGAAGAAACTTGTTGAAGTTTGTGTAAACGGTTGGGGTCTCACATATCTTTGACTCTACTGGGAAAAAAAACAGCGTTGTGAAATTAAAACTAGTGCTGTAATATCACGGATATCTCCAATTCCGTTTAACCGCCAGTCAAAACCGGACGGTTTTCGGTTAAACGAATAAAAATTAAATTAAAAAAAAACCAAAAAAAAAAAACGATTTTTTTTTTTTTTTTTTTTTTTTTTTTGTTTTTTTTTTTTTGTTTTTTTTTTGACCGACTCTGTCGGCAGCAAGCCAGGACTTTCATTTAACTGCGAGGTGCATTTGAAGAACTTGTCACAAACAATAGTAACAATGTCGTTTTTAGAAGAATGTGTAAGATCATTAATGTAAATAAAAAAACAGTAGAGGACCTAGGATAGAACTTTGTGGTACGCCATGTGTAAAAGTTGGATGAATTTTTATTATAAAGTACATATTGAGATGACAGACAAATTGGAGTGTTGTTTTAGTTTTAGGAGTGGTGAGTCAAAAAACAGATTACTGAGCTGGGAGACATTGCCAGGTGGAGGGGCATAAATCGAAAGAAAAAAAAAACGTTTTTTTTTTTTTTTTTTTTTTTTTTTTTTTTTTTTTTTTTTTTTTTTCGTTTAACCGAAACCGTCCAATTGAAAACGGAATCCGCCATCGGCGGTCGGATACCGGACGGTTAAACGTTTGGTTACAGCACTAATTAAAACCACTCAATCTTTGATTTGATTTGTCGTCTGCGTTGAGTTTCCCGTTTATCGACGACGACCTTCCAACATGCCAATTGTAATAGACACTGATGTAGAAGTTACCCAGCTACACACTGTACATGGCTGTATGTGATAATCATAGTAGAGCTACTGAAAACAAGGCAATTTCCTATTATACTCCCATTAATGACTATCCTTTTTGGATGTGGTGTCACCCCTTTGCAAACAGCAAGACAGAAATAAACGAAATACACTTAAACTGTCACTTTTATATAAGACCGCAGATCCATGTACGCATGCGCAGAGGTACGAATGCTCGAAGTTACTGAACACAAAAAGAACATGTTCTGATTAGGCGTGTTGGTGCTAAGTGCATTGCATATTCATGGATCTTGAACATTATAAGCAGAAAATGTTCGTCCAGGTAAAAAAGTCATATAGGACATAGTGATATATCACGTGATCACTTTTTGTTAAAGACGATTCTTGGTCGGTGGTAACGGTCTTAACGGAAAAACTGACTTTTCGCTAAACCCTGCATGATTGTGCTTTATTAAAGACTTAAGTTTGTGCTTTCTTTGCGTGGAGGTGTCGTGGTATAGTGATTCTTTCACTTGACTCTCAATCCAAGGGGTTGACATACTTGAAGGTTCGAATCTCAGCCCGGCACTAACGTCCTTTGGCAATCATCATCATCATCATCGTCATCATTATGCTTTGCGTTAGATTTTTAAGGAGTGAATAAACCCAAATGACACTGGTATTCATTAAGAAAATATATATATTTTAGTCCAGGATAAAGTGGGCGGAGTTATCACACGGATTTATAGATCGTAAAGGGTCAACTCTTCATCCCATAAAATGTTATATAACTCGGTAAGAATGAAAACAAACAAACAAAATAATATATCATGTCAATGTGAACACAATTTTTTTCTCATTTTCATTTCATAATTGGATTTATCTCGATTATTCATTTTGTCTTAGAAAGTACAGACATTCTTACAGAATAATTAAGAGCTTGCACACAGTGTG
>JAVYIG010011187.1:0-62722 GCA_035222895.1 Strongylocentrotus droebachiensis | reverse complement strand
GCTTCGCGCAGGAGGGGGCGGGGAAAATGAATTTAGAAAAGGATTAAGAGTCGAGAACGGTACAACGAATCTTCTTCTTTCTGTAATGATTTTAGTGAAACGTAAAAGCTTCGCGCAAGAAGGGGGGGGGGGAGAGAGAACTAAATTAAGACAAGGATTAAGATTCGAGAACGGTACAATGAATCGTCTTCTGTCTCTAATAATTTGATGAAATGTCAAAGCTTCCACGCTTCGCGCAGGAGGGGGGGAGGTGGGGGGGAGGTGGGGGGGAGGTGGGGGGAGGTGGGGGGGGAGGTGGGGGGGGGGGAGGTGGGGGGGGGGAGGTGGGGGGGGAGGTGGGGGGGGGCTGAATTAAGACGAGGATAAAGAGTCGAGACCGGTACAACGAATCGTCTTCTTTCTCTAATGATTTAATGAAACGTAAAAGCTTGCGCGCATCACGCGGGAGGAAGGGGGGATACTGAATTCAGACGAGGATTAAGAGTCGGGAACGGTACAACGAATCGGTTTCTTTCTCAAATAATTTAATAAAACATCAAAGCTTTTGCGCTTCGCGCAGGGAGGGGGTGAATTTAGACAATGATTAAGAGTCGAGAACGGTACAACGAATCGTCTTCTTTCTCTAATGATGTAACGAAACGTAAAAGCTTCCGCGCTTCGCTCGGGAGGGGGGGGGGGAACTGAATTTAGACGAGGATTATTTTCGCACGGGAGGGGGGAAACTGAATTCAGAAGAGGATTATTTTCGAGAACGGTACAACGAATCGTCTTCTTTCTCTAATAGTTTGATGAAACGTCAAAGCTTCCGCGCTTCGTGGAGGAGGGAGGGGGAAACTCGCCCCTATATTTGCCCCCCCCCCCATCCCTAAGAAATCTTGGATCCGCGCCTGGTATGATGTATAAAGAGAAACAAATATTAAAATCAGCACTGATAATGTAATCACTAAGTAAGGTATAGGCCTATACGAATGTCTAAACAATTGTATATTTTCGCTTTGAGATTTCTCTTTGAAGGTGCCCTTTTTTCTCTCCAGAAATTGCCCTTTTTATTGGTCCCCCCACTTTGAAAGTTGCTCCACCGCCCCTGCATATCAGGGAGAGGGCCATAAATGAATTACAAATAACCTTCGGAGCAGAGAATCTCCTCCAACAGTTCAGCATAATAATTATGAATTTTTTAATAGTGAAATATTGCATTCCAAAGCACCTTTGAGTTTAAAATAGAGTTGTCATGGTTGTGGCCGTTACTTTAGGGTATTTGGCATACTTTTTCAAAAAATTCAAAGAAAACGCTTCTATAACAAAGAGCGTACATGGATTGTATGTACATCTGAAATGTTTACCTTTTTACGTGAATCGAATATGTCGACAAAAGATTTTCCTCAGTTTTTTTTTCCAACAATGAATTTGTTTAATGCTAGATTTTTATTCTCTGGCCTGTGTTATTACAGACAACTTCAAGTTGGTCGAAAACATCCTTTTTCTATTTTCTCACTTTTTGTTTAATCAATCACTTGGTACCTTTAAACCCTTGTATTTTCCTGATAATTATTACTGTCAGCACTAATTTACCCTTTAAATAGATAGAACGTATTTAGGTATTGTGCATTGGCCTCAACGGTGCACAGGGTCCTTGCCTCCAATAAACGCATTTCCTGATAATTGACGTAGCCCCTTCCTCCTGTGAAAGAAGTCCTTAAAGGAAACTATTGTTTCGTATTACAGAATAACTGACCCTTGCGACATAACATGCCTTTCGTTAATTCAAACGAAATTGTAACCTTTATTCCTTTATTCTAGTTTAGTTATGTAGTTCATAGCTAAATTACTACTCTAACAACTTTATAGTTATATTTTCATACAGTTCTTGTATTATGATGTGACTTATTACAGAGTAATCACGATAATGAGTTGTTATTATAACACAATTATGTTCTACTTTATATTGATCATCGCTTTTCACTCACTTCCTTAAGAATTTCAGTATTTGCATTTTGGGGCACTCGATCAGGTTGAATCGATTCGTTAATATTTCAAGTAAATGTGCCTGCCAAATAGCAACATAAATACACTTAAACAGGAGACCAATTTTTTTTCCCCTATATCTTATGCCATCGTTTACATTTATTTGAATGTTGTATTATGTTGATTTGCCGAACAAAATGATATTCCAGAGAGTAAAACTTCGTCATGAAATCACAAGTTAAAAGCTCAACTACAGAAACGAATGATATAGAATCAAAAAACAAAATCATGCAAGGGAAAATGGTATGAGGCAAACTTTATTAATCGTCCGATTAGCTCAACTAATCTTGCGGTGACAGCCTATTCGGACCAGCATGTAAACCGACTGAGTCATGTGAGCACTTATCATAGCCTAAACAGAAACGGACGTTAGGCCTACAATAATTTATCTCAAACCCAACCCGAAAAAACTGCCCATTCAGTTCCATTTTGTCATTAGTAATACTCTATCTGAACCTTAGGAGTAGCTTAAAGTTTTGAAAATGTCAAAACGATTGTTTCTTGCCTCTGGATATTCTCTTACCCCGATCGCTAACTCGACTCGGGATAGGAACTTCAGGTAATTATGACGTTTTGCTGACGTCATTTGCACACGGTGTGTTTAACAAGAGCAGACTTTTATCGCATGCGATGAGTTAAATGACCAGGGGGCTTGAGACACGCACGAAAAATAGCATCGATCTCGTATTCACTGCAAGTCGTCGCCCACGGATTATTTTAAGCCATTGAAGCCCATATTTATCATGTCACACCAGGAGGGGTTCCGCAACATTCGGTGAGGTTTTTAAGACTCTTCATATCTCTGGTTTGGATCTAAACGTCGAACGCATCTGATCGCAGAGTTTCATGAGAGTCGCTCACTGTCTCACGAAACTTTCAGCAGTATATAACTGGGCCTGTAACAAGCTCCCCCATCACTAGTTCATCAGTATTATCATCAGTGTCACACATTTTTTGGAAGAATAAATAGAGAACAGAACCAGAAAGCCAAGATGACGATTGATAAAAAATGGGTGATATGCATAGTCTTCACATCTCTTATTGTTGGTAAGTTGAAAAGGATTTCTTCCTATTATTATATTTTTTGTTTGCTTATTTAATATATTCGTTAATTTGTTTGTTATTTATTTAATTCAGAAATCAATGAATTGATTGATTCATTTATTTATGTATTTATTTATCATAAAAGAATGAGAAATAGTAAGTATCATATTGTTTATATAAATAAAGGCAGACAGAATCGGAGACAGCAAAAGAGAAAGATGGAAATAGAGGGGGGGGGGGGTATCGATTCAGACAAAAACAGGGAGAATGCAAAATATATATAGGGAACATACTCTTGTGTATAGACTGAGGTGAAGAAAGAAGCTTTTCTGCCAATAACAACAATTAGTAGGAAAGATAACTTTCTTTGGATTAAACTACAGTATATACCTTAAACAAATCCGTGAATGTGAAGACATGCCAAAACTTTGTATGAACTTCTGCATGAATTGGGGCACTCTAAAAGTCTAAATGTTGTCAGGAGACGAGAGTATAAATTAGATTATGAAACATAAATTAGTAAGAAATGATTGCAATAATAATTTGTGACGGTATCCAACAAGATGTGAGTCACTCACTTTATGCAGGCAGGTGGACCAGCCGAGAGAGGAGCACTCCCTGCTTCATGCCATCCAAAACAATCGCGAACTAAGAATTAAGAGTCAAAGAGAGATAGGGGACAGGGGGGCAGAGAGAGAGAGAGAGAAGGGGCAGAGACAGAGAGCATGTCATTTTCAAGAGGGTGTTGAAATCGCTCTTGTGAAGATTTCTCAAAAGTCTTTGCGATTATGCAATTAATTAAGATAGGGGTATACCTGTGCTTTCTTGTTACATACCAATCACACTCCTACCCCTTCCCTTTCCGCCGCCGTCTTGCATGCCCAGTTCAAACCTGTCTAGGTTTATTTTAATCTATATTTACCACACACTAATAGGCAATGATCCGGGTTTCCGCACTTGGGTCCATGTAACACTCATTTTTAGGTACATAAAGTGCACATGGATTATTATACCCCTTCAATATTATATATAGTAGACATTACTGTGATTACCGTGATTGTGAGAAGGGAAGATCCAAGAGGGTAGGTTTATTTAGGTGAAGGGTGCAGTAACGCACCCCTTTTGAAATTCGACGAAACTGTCAATGTATTTGCAAACGGGCGTATCTTAGGACTCTTGGGATACAATTTCATCATTTAAAATCTACATAAGTAGTCGATATGATGACAAATAATGATATCCATATTGAAACTTTAACATTTTAAAAACTGTTTGTTCAAACCGCAATAAAAATAATCTAAGATTAATATTAGTATTTTAAATTGTCAAGGCTAAACACTTCGTATTAAAATTTAGGTGTAGTACATGTATATAATTGATCAGATTCCATCGGTCAAAATTGCCCAATACTGGCCTGAAAGTTAAATTAAGACAATCATCCTGTTCCGAGCAACAAGCCTCTAGCCTTCTGCAACTTAACCATTCCAATATTAATTGAAAAACGACAATATTCAAGCAGAAAGCAATGATGATAAGCAAACACCTTAATGTGACCTTATCCAAAACGATAGAGGTTAGATCGAAGTATATTTGTATAGACAAGTACAATTTATTTTCGTATTAGAAATGACAAGGTAACCTCGATGCCCCCTCCTTTACCGTTTTATTCCCTCCCCAATTCAATTCTACCGGTCCGGAAATTGTTATGTTGCTGATCCTGCAGGCATGCTATAACTCAAAATAAGTATATGGGCTGCATGTACAACTCCCTGCTATAGAGGGTCGAATACAACTCCCTGCATAATGAATGCAACTCGGTGTGAACAAGACAGTCATCTCTAAAATTAGACAAGTCTGAGCCGGAGAATGAAACAATGAAGAGAAACATCTGCATGCTCCCACAAGGCTGTTGAGTCAGGCTAAATGTCTAGTGATTCACTGATTCACAAAATGGTATCCTTAAAAATAATTGAATTCGTTTATTCCTTTATTTCTTAGGCCTACACTAAATAACATTACTGTTTGGTATAAGCATTTAAAGTTGACATATAGGTGACATTGTTATCAAAGCGCGTAAATTTACAGCTTTTGATATTCCGAGTTATCTGGAGCTTAGTTGATTGAATGAAAAGAATATGAGAGAAACTTTCCCAACTATTTCAAAATAAAAGTTTGATCAAAGTTAAAGTCATCCAGAGACTCTGTTTATATTATTTTGCTTTCCAGTTAAGGCATAACATGATGAGGCAATGAACCGTACATTGTAATCTAAAACTGTCGTTTCCAATGTCATTGCACTTTAAAGTCTTTAAAATCAACGCTTTGTTAATACCGTTTGTCAAGATTGTGGGGTACATATTTTAAAGTTAGATACAAATATTATTGTTTCAAATAATACAGCAAGGAAAATCCGAAAGTATATATGAAAGTATATTTTATCATTTTCGTTTTTTTTAAGACCAACGATAATGTATTTTCAAAGCAACCGTAACGTAAATACCGTGGAGATAACAAACCTATCACACTCGAAAATGAAGTAATAGTCATTTAGAGCATTCAATGGCCTTCATAGAACCAAACAGCGGAAACCCAAGATGCATTGTTTGAGATTTTATACTATACATTGTTTTAGAGCAAGCAGCTTTTATTACTCATATTTATTAATTTGCCGAGGTGTTTTCCTTGGCTGCCCCTACCTAACGGGCAATTTTACTGTTTCGTAGAATCCATTCATATAGTTTTCTTGACGATTTTCCAACATTTACTGATTGTTGCCAAACTGCTCATTGTTTGAACCATTGCTTATAAAAAGGATAGACGGAAAATGTTAGACTAAACAGCTCATTGAAAGGTTGATTTTAACCTTACTGTTGACCTCAGTAATTTAAATGCAACGTACATGAAAATATTATTATAAACTATTTTATAAAATAATTGAATTTAGAAGTCAATGAAAATGAAGACGGTGGGCAACCTCGAAGGCAATAGAGTCAATGAACAAACCCACAACCGGTAAGACTAAATATATCCTTGGTTGAATATTTCATAATTATATGCGACACAAAATTACTAATATCCCCAGGAATCACCCTGTGCCACATTGTATGGTCATGGGATAGATATACCAAAGGCTTCAAGATGATTTAACTGTTTCCATAGAAAGATTAATATTTACTGGTGTTTAAACGGTTGTCATAAAGCTTATCAAGACTACATAGGGGTAATTTTGCAAAGCCGAAGCAATCCTTTAGTCAATAATTACTGCCTATCATTTTGTGCAAAATTGCTCGTGTGGCAATTAAATGAGCGACAGCGTAGAGACGCAAAGAAAGCAACGAAATAATGTTTTAGAAAACCCACTCGTTTCAGACAATATTTCCATTACCTACATAATGCGTCATGCCCTTTCATTCTTGGGGGTAAATGAGCAGTTTTTTTAGGATGCAAATATCGAAGGGAGCACAATTCGATGCGAATTCCTTCAGCTTTAAAAAAATATATGGATTAAAAAAAAACATTTTCTTAAAAGGTCGTATCTGCAACTTTCTTTTGTATTCATTGATATTATTTCTTAAAACTCCAATTCTTTTTCGTACATAACATTATAGTGTATACAAAACTGCAACATAATTATTTATAACTAAGCTTTTTTTTATCATTAATTTTGATAAACAAAAATAAATACAACACAATTCCTTGTTCAATATTTTACAATGTATAGGACGAAAATATATCACAATCACATAGAAAGATATTACCACACTACACAGTTTTTTCAACCCCAAAACTAGAACAAAACAATGCTTTTCCATCATTTACGACACATCGAGACGGTTCCATTCATTTGTTTAAATTTTAAATATGAGTAATCAGACATTCCCCACTACGGCCTCTGACTGTGATTGGCCGGCTGATGGTGACAGGCAACACTAGCATTGATAACATTTAATTACATTTTGAGCGAGATTTATTTATATCAAGACACTCTTAATAGATCGAGCGCTTTCATCACACTGCATGCATGCACCATTAGTAGATTTTCACTGCCAATATCATCAGGAAGTTTTCACGATAATCATCAGTAATTTCATTAATTTAATTCCCAATTAGGCAAATGATTGCGTAGGTGACTAAATATTACGAGGTACCCCCAATGAGAGAGGAAGACGTTAAATTATGAAAGTCCTTGCCATTTCAACTATACTAGTGAAAGATGTGAATAATCTTTGCCTGGGCGAGAGCAATTCATTTCAATTTTTGTATTAATGTGGACTTATTTTATACCCAGAGTTTTAAACAAAAAGCCACATCAGAATTTTGTTCTGCTCTTTCTGAGTACCTTGTAATTAACTATTACCCCATTAATGCGAGGTACCGTGGAGTATAGCGGTTCATTCACTTGACTCTCAATCCAAGGATTGAGGGTTCGAATCCTAGCTCTGCCTCTCTCATTTTCTGTCTTTTCCTTTCAACACGATCGGAAAGAATTTCGGAAAGTCGATGTAAGGTAATTTCAGTAACCTTGTCCGTTACCTTTTGCAATGTTGAAACAGTGACAATGACATTTTACGCGATCTAAACATGTTTTCTATGGGACATGCAATCTCCGCAATCTTGATTTTTTTTTTCTTTTTTCTTTTCCTTTTCTTACCCCGTTCGACGGAAGGGGGCACATGCCCTCCGATTTTTCGTTAATGAATTCTTTGTCTCCATGCTTTCATTCAACCATTCAGTTGCAGCGGTCGTCACACCAGTGGTGGTGATGATGCAGAAGTCGGAGGCCGAGACTAGTGGGGTGAACGACCCTTACCTGTCCGCTGGACAAGGAGCTGCTCTTAGAGGTGAGATTGAAAAAAAGAGATGATTATAGGCTCTTTTAGACCTACGAGCCCCCACCCTAATGAAATCAAATATGATTCACTTTTATACCCAAAGGAAAACAACCCCTTAAAATGTGCCCCCGGCATCAATCATAAACCCCAAAAGGCACAGTACCCTTTTATTATAACCTTCTTCTCAGCTAGTTTTAGAAGACAAAACATTTGATAATGTGATCATTTATTGGATATATTTGATTTTTTTTTGTCATGCTTGTCCGACAGTTGGGAGACTTAGCACCCCTCTCCCAAAAATATTAAATTGGTTTTAAAGCACTAATGTTCCGATCCTGGATCTGTCAAGTGCAACCTTTAAAATTTCAATTAAACCTCTAAACAATGCATGAATAGGAAAATGTCATACGTATAAATCGCAGATATTACGTGACCATATACTGGTAAACTAAACCCCGATATATCAGTAAAGCTTATCATTGGTTCATGGTCATATACCCAATGTTTTCCCCTTGATTACCTTCGATCTAACCAACCCTTGAAACAAATCAGCAGCTTCTGAATCACCTAATAAGCGTTCTATATCATCGAAAATATGTGTTTGTCAGCTCAATGATTGCAGAGATTAGAGAAAAGTCTAGTGAACGCATTTGACAAATGGCGTAGCGTGTGTCAATTCCGGGGGAGGGGGCTCTGCATTAACGTTCCTTTTGTTGTTATCCTTCTGCAATTTTACCTCGGTGTCTGCCCCCTCTCTCTTTCTCCTTTCTCTCTCTCTCTCCACTCCCTCTCTTTTGTATTTTGTTTTCTTCTTCTTTGCCGTGCGATGGAGGAGGAGACATCGCAATCTCTTCCTCTCTCTCTTACTCTCTCTTTCTTTTCTTTCTCTATCTAATTATCTCCTCTAACTCTCCCTTTCTAATCCGTGGTTCATGGTCATATACCCCACGTTTTCCCCTTGATTACCTTCGATATAACCAACCCTTGAAACAAATCAGCAAATTTAACTCTTCCTTTCTTTCTTTCTTTCTTTCTTTCTTTCTTTCTTTATCCTTCGCTTACCCCTCTTTCTCTCTCTCTCTCTCTCTCTCTCTCTTTCTCTCTCTCTCTCTCACACGCTAAGTTATCGTTCAGGAATGTCATTTTAATTGAGGGCACTTGCCCCTATGCCCCCTGTAGCTACGTCACTGCATGTAACCCCTCTCTTTCATCGCGATGCTATGGATAAGGTCTGTTTTCTCGAAAATTTCCTTGAAGTCACCTGATGAAATGCAATATAACGGTGATAAGGTCCCGTGGACGTCATTGGGCAGGAACGGTTTTTGCGTGTGGAGGGAAACGAGAGGGCATGTTTCGAATCGAGAGGGGAAAAAGATTTTAGATAGCGATAAATTGTATTTTGAGCTACCCTCGATTCGGCTGGAAAACGTTTTCACGTGTGATAAGCCGTGTACTATTATTTGCGTATCAGACTCGTACGTACCCCATTGCCCCCCCCCCCGAAAAAAAAAATCGTTAACAAGTTATGAGAGAGAGAGAGAGAGAGAAAGAGAGAGAGAGAGAGAGAGAGAGGGAGAGAGAGAATGAAGGAAACACACCGAAAAAGAGAATGTTAGAAGAATATGACGCGAACTACAAAATATCTGTTACGGTCGTTGCCCCCCCCCCCCCCCCCCCGATACGGCTGTACCAATGGTACACAACTGTACACTATCATAGTCTTTATTCATTCTGAGAGCTTTGACAAATCAATTCGAAGTCTCTGGGATACCAGCAGTGACCACGTCCAGCCAATAAAAACAAACACCGGAAAATATAATGTATTGTTTTCAAAAAAAAATTATAATATTGGTAAGATTTGAGGATCATCATGTTCGTTTACGGAAAGCATTTACTAAAAAAAGGATATGAAATATGAGTAAATGAATAATTGAATACATATGAATAGTAAATGTTAAATGAATGAATAAACGATTATGTAAATAATAAATAATAAATAAATTGAATAAATAAACAAATAAAGAATGAAATTAACAATAAGGAAATCGCTATTAACACTTTATACTATGAAGAATTTATGTTACTGCTCAAAACTCTCACAAGTTTTTCAAGCAAATTATCTCAAGATGTATTTATCTAGAATTCAACCATCTTTTATTAACATTTTAGAACGTATCTTTCATCACTAACAACTCTACCTTTTAAACGAAGAAACAAATTCATTCATTCTCAGTTAAGGTGCACTGAGTTGTGTCTTTTATGTCTAATCTAAAAACCCGAGTGGTCCACGCTGTTTCGTAGACGTTTTGAGCCGTCAGCTTCTTATAAGATGCTTTTTATAGATGCTAAACAAAACTCGGATGACGACAAAAGGAAATATGTGATTATATGACACAGCAGGTTTGACATTTAGACCATCAATGGTTGGCGAAAAACACAAAACAATGAGGTCGACATTTCAGCTATAAAAGCAAGTGAAATAAACTACGTCAAGACATTTTATGTAATCTCAGTTGTATCCACAATTCAATGGCTGCAGCCCGAGAGACCGATAGCCCACGAGACCGACATCTTAATATATTATGTATTTATATGTTTTGTCGGTCTTGTTGGTTGTCGGTCTCGTGGGCTGACGGTCCTTTGAGACCGACTTATGGATTCAATCGGTCTCCGAATCAAACATGTGGGTTCAGTTTTTATGGCCGTCTCTTAACTTACCGTAAAATAGAAATGCAAAATTAATGACATAGGAAACTTTTTGAGTTTCAAAGCAGGCCGCTAGTCCATGCTTAAATATTTCCAGTCAAAATGATTACACCACTCGACTTTTTCAACTCTACGACCTATTGATCTCTAGTGTCATAATGCTTTAAATGATAACACAATACTTTGACATTTTCAAATTGGCAAAATGTGTAAAGTAACCGGCAAACCATTATATCTATTCTAAAAGTGTTTTCACTCAGAATTGAGGCGATGCTCGAATGCAAATCTAAACTCGGAAATTGCTTCTTTCGTCGAGAAGGATAACAAACTATCTTTGGCTTGCCTCCAGCTAAAAAAAAAGTACAAATTTACACTTCGTCAAATCAGGAGATAAGGTTTGCAAAAGGTTCCCCTTTGGTTGACTCAATTTGGTCAATTAAAGTGCGTCTAAACAGGGATAACTCCAGGGGAGGGAAGTCCTTCGGCAACTTCCGCGTCACCATAGCAACGGGGAACACTGACCAAAAAGGACGCAGAGGGTCGCGAACTTATTTTCTGAAGAGTACAAAACTGGACTTCAATTGAAAGAAAAGTCGATAATGCATTTTTGATAGTAATTGGATGTTTCCTCGGTTTGCGTTTTATCTTTGTTGGAAACTATAATTAGTAATTTGTTTTCTTTTTTTAATGATGAACTAACCTTAACATGTCAAGAGCAGGGTTTCGGTCCATTATCATCCCATCTTAGTGACTTTTTATAGTTATGCTTTGACGTAACTGTGTTAACAGAGTGGCCCAAGAACCATTGTATGGTATATAGTTTTATAGTCTTATTAAATTATCTTCGTTAACGTCCATTAACGAAAAAATATATAAACATGATAGTTAAGCTCTCTCGCTCTCTCTCTCTCACTCCCCCTGGATCGTTTTAATTCTTTGTTGTTTGTCTTTAAATGTAATACAAAGTTTTGGTAAGAGGTCATGAATTTGGTTCAAATGAACATATTGGAAGCATATGTGATTTTACAATATTTAATGATCGTTGTCGCGTTTGAAATCGAGTCTAAAGTGATGAAATTGTAAATCATAAACTCTTTATGTTTTATAGCTCCCTCTCAAAACTTATATTACTTTAGCTTTAAAACAATGTTTCTTGACTACAATATTGACCGATTTGATATCCCGTTTAGAAGTTATATACCAGAACTGCATATTCTGAGATTTTCAAGGTCGCAGCTACCTTGGAATGGCCCTAGGCGCTATTTGAAATATTGAAATTTACCGGGAGCACCGGTAAATTTTTGATTATTCAATCAACTCGAAAGCAGAAGTGTTTTAGGGGCTAAACATATATTTGCCCTAACGTCTCTTCAGTGCCAGAGAGGCGTAACTCTGTATTGAATCATATGAGTTAACACCTTTCTGGCTCGAAACAGATTGATACTTATCAGCCACTGAATTACTCTTTTAACTAAAATATAAATAAAAATCTCCAATCTTTTTGCTCATGATTTGTTATTGGCGGTAAGCGGAGAGAGAAAGAGAGGGGGGGGGGTGGGGACAGGAAACAAGTTCATTCATAAAATCTTGATCATCAAAACACAAACAATCGCTAGAAACATAATAATAATAAAACCCCAGATCGTTGAAATAAAAAAGCATGCTATTCTTGAGAAGATGACGCTCACCCCCGCGCCCAACGTAATAGCTGGACAGGATGTTCCATCAACTTTCCTACGTCTTTCAACCCTCTCTCGAAATTCTTCAAGACGTTCCTTATGCTTCCTGTTTCCATGGCATTTACAAAGACGGTGTTCGTCATGCTTTTATTTGTATCGTATAGTTTCTCCATCGACACGCTCATCGTTTGATACACCCAGCACTTTCGCGAAGTATTCTCAAAGGTCAATCAACTTTTTTTGTTAAAGACATGGAGAGCCGCTATATTGAAGTATGACAATATCTTGACCAAATAGGAAGAATCGATGTAGTCTGTTCCTTTCTCTATATTTCTCAGTTTGTAGTTAATGACGTTTCTGAAATGTTAAAATAAGGTAGTCCAATTAAAGAGGAATTCACAAGATTTTATTTGGAGAGTAGTATCATGGTTGAAATAATTACGGACGCTACACCAAACCTGCTATCATAATTATTGGACGACAAACAGTATACATGAAGACAGACCTGTCTCCGATTCTGAAATTAGTTGACAGAAAAATGAACCATAATCAGCTTCTCTTTGAAATTGGCTTAACCATGTTACTCTGCTCCAGACTTGCCAGAGGAAGCGCTTCCATGCGACTTAAAGTCCCATTGTACTACAGTTGTACTTGTACATGTACTTGCTCCCTCTATATAGAAAACAATGCCTAATCGGTGACCATCGGTCCCCCATGATCCTCTTTTTTTAATGTTAATTGAGAGCTGAGTTGATGAGATACCCACCTGTCAGTGATCTCCCTGGGTGGTCTCATCCCTTCTGGCCAAACTAGTACAGACGGCCTTTAAGATGTTTATGTCGGCACAGATACCCTATCCAGACTATAAACCTAATGTGGTGTCCCATGGGCGTCAGTCAATGAAGAAATGGGGGTGTCCGCCTTACGTATTTTGGAAGGGGATACAATAAACGAAGACGAATATTTTTTTAGTTATTGGGATAAAGCTGTGAAGGTGATATTGAAGAGTACACAATCAACAAATCGTAAAGATTTTCGAAAAATCAATCTAAGACAATAAATAGCCATGTCCGTCACACTTTAGATTGCGCAAACACGACAATATCGGTATAGGTATGTAATTGTCCTTGAGTTGATTCCTCGAATGTCTTTGCGATCATGGTCAATTATGAATCGTTGCAGACGTCCGTACAGATATATTTCAAATATCTTAATTGCATTAAATTGGTTTACTTGCAATGTTTATCATATTTAACTAATTTTTCTTAAAATTCTACGTCCATTCACAGATCAGGAGCAGATGATGGGAGCGCATGAAACTGGAATGGCAGGAGTAGCCGGTGGGGCAGCCGCCCCCAACGGTGCAGCCATGGGCCCCAGTGAGATGGTCGTCCAGTTTGGAGGCATGGTGGAATGTTTAGTGAGGAGGGGGTCCCTCGCCTACAATGGCTACGGTTGCCACTGCGGGTTAGGAGGCTCCGGCAAGGCCGTTGATGCAACCGACAGGTGGGTCGCACACTTTGATTCAGTACGTGGCGTTATTAGAGGATCCAAAATGGAATCGTGGGGGGGGGGGGGGGGGTGGCCAAAACTTGTATACATTAAGTGCAAGCGATGTGCCCTTCTTAATTGTATTCTTGTTCCCCATTCTATGGCACAATTGTCACCCCCCCCCCCCCCCTTCAACAAAGGAAATACAACTGAAAACAAAACTTGAGTTTTCCTTTAGAATTGTTCCCCTCCCGCAAAATAATCCTGGATACGCCACTGCGCGTTAAACAAAAACAAGACGCTACAGGGTTATACGGGCATGCCCCGTGCACAAGCTGTTTTCCTGCACTCTGGGGCATCCACTGCTTCTATAACAAAAAGGGTGTGTCTGTGAGTGTGAGAAAAGGGGCAGGGTGTTCGTCGGCTCCGCCCTAAGATGGATACGCCATGGTCGATTTAATACATGAGTTAACACTCCCTTTTGATGTTACTGAACATGGCTTAATTGAAATTGCGGGGTAATGAATTAATATTTCCAGTTCACGCAAAATTCAACGCCCACAAGGGAAATATAAACAAGATTATGTTTCCGTTTTTATAATTCAACTAATTTCTGACCTACTTTTGCCAACCTCTGTCGAATGACATAAATGGAAAGTTCTCGAAGAGATATCATTTAAAACATTTAGACAAGATGCCAGTTGGCTAAATTAAACATCCACTCCCTTGAATTATTTATCTGGGTACTTAATGAAAATAAATGGGGATTACATTTTTTTTTTTTTTTAAATACTTTTTCTTTCTACTTCTTGAACTTTGTTAATAAATACACGCAGTTCCGAATTTATCAGATTTCTGTTTAAACACATTTACAGCAATGGCGTAGCGTAAGTTCTCCCGTTAAAGGGGCACTGGAACGATTGGTGGGGTGGGGGCACCAGTCTTATTTGGAAAATTAGATGCGAATTTCAATGGTATACTGATCAGAGTACAGGAGGTAGTTCAGTCCTCTTGTTTCTCGGGCTTTCCCTGTCTTCCCTTTTCTTTAAATTTGATACTCTAAGCAAATAAATGTCCCTTAATTTGTTACCTACGGCAAGTATATGTTATTTTTAAGTTTTTCAATTACTTAGTATATCACAAAAAAATTCTGTCTACTCGAAATCCTCAATTGAAATGTCTAAAATATCCGCCTCTCTTTGCATAGAAAATCAGTCACGACGCTGGTCTACGATTTATGACCTCACGTCCGGGAGAGAGTATATTCACGTACCCGGATGTTCCATAGCAAACATGTGCAGACTGATACGATTTTCTGCATATTTTTGTTTCAAAGGCTGAAAAGTCTAATAAATCATAATTCTATGTACAATTCTTTACCTTCCCCTAGTACTTCATAGTATTAATATCAATTCCCTTTTTAAAAATTATGACATATACATGCCAACGATGTGCTATTAGTCGATATGTTCACCATGTCATTGCAATGACGAACCTTCGTCATTGCCTTGTTTTCGTTCACGTTATTGCAATGACGACCCTTCGTCATTGCCTTGTTTTCGTTCACATTCTGCCCCATTAATATTCTCCTTTTCCTCCTTTTCCTCCTTATCGTCAGGAAATCGCATTCGTTTTGCACGTAGTGTTTGTGATTCCTAGTTAGGTGCTTTCCTCATGTCCTTTTCCTTTCAAATTTCATAGGCATAGTCTCTAACATCTCATCAAGGTCACTACATTCTTCGATTTTGGAAATCACTCATGCATGACCGTACAGGCGCCATTTTGTCCGTTTCTGGTCCATTTTAAGGCCTTTATATCTTCCTTCCTATCTCCACTATCCTTCATCTTACAAACTTCTAACAAATTCCTCTAGATAGTCTGAGAGATGTTCTTTCATCTGCGACACATGACTTAACCTTCAAAATGCCATCTTCATACTCGAAATTCAAATCTAAAACCGACTCCGTCAAAAATCTCTCAAGTTCTTGAAAAATGGACCCCTAAATAATCTAAAACTGCCATAACTTTCTCATATAAATTCGGTTTTGTATTTAAATCTCACAGTATCTTTATCTCATAATTGCACATAGCCATGCTAAATTTCACGCTCCAATGGCTTTGCACAACATAAATAGCGCCCTCTAAAGTTCTGGGAATTGGCTTTCTCTCTGTGGCCGTATCTCCATAATGGCTTAGCAAACCCGTACCCTTTTTTTGGATTTAGATACTTGAAGATATGCCCTTTCCAGCCATATACAAAATTATATACCCTATCACTGACCAACTTTGCGAAAATTGCCCTCCAAATTCGCCATTTTGAAGAAAATTGAGAAATAACTTCAACTTGCTCTAAAATGGCGATCTTTATACCTACGTCGTTGAAACTTGGCAGACACATGTATCCATATACGTGACAACTGTCTGCCAAGTTTGGTAAATTTTAATAACGTCAGCGCAAAGTTATCGCCAAAAATGATGAATTTGCTATGCATTACGTAATAGCGCCTTTAATGCGTGCAGTACATTGCCTGCAGATGACAATGGTGTCAAACTGACCGCAATGAAGTGCCCTTTCGAATGATACCAAGTATGGTATATGTTTACACAGAAAATTGTGAGTAAATCGCATTTGAACAAGGGTCACTATACGAATTCCGCACGATTATAACACTTATCGGCGATGACGTCATTTTTTCAGACTACTTTTCGCCCCCTAAACATCCTTTTTTTTCGTTGAAAATTTGCAATGACATTCCGAGATGCAATACGCAGGGCACCTCGTGGCCGGATTTTTAAAAGTAGTCAAGGGGGCCATTTAAGACGCCATTTTGTCCTTTAAATCTATTTTACATCACATGTTTCGATAGGATTATCATAGAAAAAAAGAGAGTAGTTTACAATAACAACCATGAAATTCTCTTTCCAATGATACCATATACGGCCCATAAAGAGACATAAAGAGAGAGAGAAAAAACAATTTAACTCCGGTCATAATACAGATCCTGTACGTTTTCCGCCCATGCATTACACGCATTGTCTATGGGGCAAATCGGGTTCACGCTTTTGACCCCTAGAACGAGCTTGATTGATTTGACGAACATGCAACTAATCCCATTTGTTTTTGCACGCAGTGCTTGCGAGCCCTTTCTAGGTTCTTTCCCCTATCCCAATTTCTTTCAAACTTCGTAGGCATAGTCACTACCATCCCATGAAGGTCACTGTTGAGGCCTTTCTTTCGCCCTACCTGTCTCCAATATTACAGAAGCTAAAGACTTCGTACAAATTGCTCTGGATAGTCCGAGAGAAGCTCTTTCGTTCGACACGTAGAAACACGGCGTCATTGCACGCACATCGTTGTGACACGATTGCATTTCTAGTTAATATTTGCAATGACGACCCTTCGTCATTGCCTTGTTTTCGTTCACATTCTGCCCCATTAATTGCAATGACGAACCTTCGTCATTGCCTTGTTTTCGTTCACATTCTGCCCCATTAATATTCTTATCGTCCAAAAATCCCATTCGTTTTGCACGTAGTGTTTGTTATTCCTAGTTAGGTGCTTTCCTCATGTCCTTTTCATTTCAAATTTCATAGGCATAGTCTCTAGCATCTCATCAAGGTCACCTACTTTCTCGATTTTTGAAATCACTCATGCATAACCGTCCAGGCGCCATTTTGTCCGTTTCTGGTCCATTTTAAGGCCTTTCTTTCTTCCTTCTCATCTCCACTATCCTAGATCCTACAAACATCTAACAAATTCCTCTAGATAGTCTGAGAGATGTTCTTTCATCTGCGACGTATGACTTGACCTTCAAAATGCCATCTTCGTACTCAAAATTTAAATCTGAAACTGACTCCGTCAAAAATCTCTCAAATTCTTGAAAAATGGACCCCTAAAAATCTAAAACTGCCATAACTTTCTCATATAAACTCCGTTGTGTGTTTAAATCTCACATTATCCTTATCTCATAATTGCACATAGCCGTGCCAAATTTCACGCTCCAATGGCTTTGCACAACATAAATAGCGCCCTCTAAAGTTCTGGGAATGGGCTTTCTTTCTGTGGCCGTATCTCCATAATGGCTTGGCAAACCCGTACCCTTTTTTGGATTTAGATACTTGAAGATATGCCCTTTCCAGCCATATACAAAATTATATACCCTAACACTGACCAAATTTGAGAAAAATGCCCTCCAAATTCGCCATTTTCAAGAAAATTCCAAAATAACTTCAACTTGCTCGAAAATGGCAATCTTTATACCTATATCAATGAAACTTGGCAGATATATGTATCCATATACGTGACAACTGTTTGCCAAGTTTGGTGAAATTCGAATATGTCAGCGCAAAGTTATCGCCAAAAATGATGAATTTGCTATGCATTACGTAATAGCGCCTATAATGCGTGCAGTACATTGCGCGGAGATGACAATGATGTTAAACTGACCGCAATGAAGTGCCCTTTCGAATGATACCAAGTATGGTATATGTTCACACAGAAAATTTTGAGTAAATCACATAAGGGTCACTATACGATTTCCGCCGAGTTTCCGCCCAATATTATAACACGTATCGGCTATGACGTCATTTCTCAGACTTTCTTTCGCCCCCTAAACATCCTTTTTTTTCCTTGAAATTTTGCAGTGACATTTCGGGTTGCAGTACGCAGGGCACCTCGTGGCCGGATTTTTGAAATTCGTCAAGGGGGCCATTAAAAACGCCATTTTGTACTATAAATTTATTTTACATCACGTGTTTCGATAGGATTATCATAGAAAAAAAAAGAGTGGTTTACAATAACAACCATGAAATTTTCTTTCTAATGATACCAAATACGGCCCATAAAGAGATATCAAGAGAGAGAGAAAAAACAATTTAACCCAGGTCATAATACAGATCCTGTAGGTTTTCCGCCCATGCATTACACGCATTGTCTATGGGACATATCGGGTTCACGCTTTTGGCTCCCAGAACGATCTTTATTGCAATGACGAACATGCACCAAATCCCGCTAGTTTTTGCACGCAGTGCTTGCGAGCCCTTTCTAGGTTCTTTCCCTATCCCAATTTCTTTCAAACTTCGTAGGCATAGTCACTACCATCCCATCAAGGTCACTGTTGAGGCCTTTCTCTCGCCCTATCTGTCTCTAACATCACAGAAGCTACAGACTTCGTACAAATCGCTCTGGATAGTCCGAGAGAAGCTCTTTCGTTTGACACGTAGAAACATGGCGTCATTGCACGCACATCGTTGTGACACGATTGCATTTCTAGTATTCTCCTTTTCCTCCTTTTCCTCCTTATCGTCAGGAAATCGCATTCGTTTTGCACGTAGTGTTTGTGATTCCTAGTTAGGTGCTTTCCTCATGTCCTTTTCCTTTCAAATTTCATAGGCATAGTCTCTAACATCTCATCAAGGTCACTACATTCTTCGATTTTGGAAATCACTCATGCATGACCGTACAGGCGCCATTTTGTCCGTTTCTGGTCCATTTTAAGGCCTTTATATCTTCCTTCCTATCTCCACTATCCTTCATCCTACAAACTTCTAACAAATTCCTCTAGATAGTCTGAGAGATGTTCTTTCATCTGCGACACATGACTTAACCTTCAAAATGCCATCTTCATACTCGAAATTCAAATCTAAAACCGACTCCGTCAAAAATCTCTCAAGTTCTTGAAAAATGGACCCCTAAATAATCTAAAACTGCCATAACTTTCTCATATAAATTCCGTTTTGTATTTAAATCTCACAGTATCTTTATCTCATAATTGCACATAGCCATGCTAAATTTCACGCTCCAATGGGCTTGCACAACATAAATAGCGCCCTCTAAAGTTCTGGGAATTGGCTTTCTGTCTGTGGCCGTATCTCCATAATGGCTTAGCAAACCCGTACCCTTTTTTGGATTTAGATACTTGAAGATATGCCCTTTCCAGCCATATACAAAATTATATACCCTACCACTGACCAACTTTGCGAAAATTGCCCTCCAAATTCGCCATTTTCAAGAAAATTCCGAAATAACTTCAACTTGCTCTAAAATGACGATCTTTATACCTACATCAGTGAAACTTGGCAGACATATGTATCCATATACGTGACAACTGTCCGCCAAGTTTGGTAAAATTCAAATATGTTAGCGCAAAGTTATCGCCAAAAATGATGAATTTACTATGCATTACGTAGTAGCGCGTTTAATGCGTGCAATACATTGCGCGAAGATAACAATGGTGTCAAACTGACCGCAATGAAGTGCCCTTTCGAATGATACCAAGTATGGTATATGTTCACACAGAAAATTGTGAGTAAATCGCATTTGAACAAGGGTCTCTATAAGAATTCCGCCGAGTTTCCGCCCAATTATAACACGTATCGGCTATGACGTCATTTTTGAAGACTGTTATTCGGTTGTGTTAGTATGGGCGGCCGTTCGTGCCAAAGCACTTGTCGCAACATGTTCATCATGCACCAAATCCTATTGGTTTTGCACGCAGTGCTTGCGAGCCTTTTCTAGATCCCTTCCTCTACTCCAATTCCCTTCAAAATTCGTAGGCGCAGTCTCTAGTATTCCTTCAAGGTCACTAAATTCTTTGTTCTCCGAAAACCCTCATGCGTGACCGTCCAGGCACCATTTTTTCCAATTCGGGCCGTTTTGGTGATCTTCTTTCGCCCTAACTATCTCCACTATCACAGAAGCTACAGACTTCTTACATATTGCTCTAGATATTCCGAGAGTAGCTCCTTCGTTTGACACGTAGAAACATGGCGTCATTGCACGCACATCGTTGTGACACGATTGCATTTCTAGTCTTACTTCTTCCTAGCGTCCGAAATCCCATTCGTTTTGCACGTAGTGCTTGTGGACCCTATCTAGATCCTTTACTCTTGCTCGATTCCTTTCAAACTTCGTAGGCGTAATCTCTGATATCCAATCTAGGTCACCTACTTTTTCGTTTTCTGAAATCACTCATGCGTAAACGTCCAGGCGCCATTTTGTCCATGTCCATGGTCCATTTTAAGGCCTTTCTATCTTCCTTACTATCTCCACTATCCTAGATCCTACAAACTTCTAACAAATTCCTCTAGATAGTCTTAGAGATGTCCTTTCATCTGCGACGCATAACCTGCCCTTCAAAATGCCATCTTCATACTCAAAATTCAAATCTGAAACCGTCTACGTCAACAATCTCTCAAATTCTTGAAAAATTGACCCCTACATAATCTAAAACTGCCATAACTTTCTCATATCAATTCCGTTTTGTATTTAAATCACACGGTATCTTTATCTCATAATTGCACATAGCCATGCCAAATTTCACGCTCCAATGGTTTTGCACTACATAAATAGCGCCCTCTAAAGTTCTGGGAATTGGCTTTCTTTCTGTGGCCGTATCTCCATTATGGCTTGGCATATCCGTACCCTTTTTTGGATTTAGATACTTGAGGATATGCCCTTTCCAGCCATATACAAAATTATATACCCTAACACTGACCGACTTTGAGAAAAATGCCCTCAAAATTCGCCATTTTCAAGAAAATTCCAAAATAACTTCAACTTGCTCTAAAATGGCGATCTTTGTACCAACGTCAATGAAATTTGGCAGACATATGTATCCATATACGTGACAACTGTCTGCCAAGTTTGGCAAAATTCAAATATGTCAGCGCAAAGTTATCTTCAAAAATGATGAATTTACTATGCATTACGTAATAGCGCGTTTAATGCGTGCAATACATTGCGCGCAAATGACATTGGTGTCAAACTGACCGCAATGAAGTGCCCTTTCGAATGATACCAAGTATGGTATATGTTCACACAGAAAATGGTGAGTAAATCGCATTTGAACAAGGGTCACTTTACGAATTCCGCCGAGTTTCCGCCCGATTATAACACTTATCGACCATGACGTCATTTTTTCAGACTACTTTTCGCCCCCTTAACATCCTTTTTTTTCCTTGAGAATTTGCAATGACATTCCGAGATGCAATACGCAGGGCACCTCGTGGCCGGATTTTTGAAATTAGTCAAGGGGGCCATTTAAGACGCCATTTTGTCCTTTAAATCTATTTTACATCACATGTTTCGATAGGATTATCATAGGAAAAATAAGAGTGGTTTACAATAACAACCATGAAATTCTCTTTCCAATGATACCATATACGGCCCATAAAGAGACATAAAGAGAGAGAGAAAAAACAATTTAACTCCGGTCAGAATACAGATCCTGTACGTTTTCCGCCCATGCATTACACGCATTGTCTATGGCGCAAATCGGGTTCACGCTTTTGACCCCTAGAACGATCTTGATTGCAATGACGAACATGCAACTAATCCCATTGGTTTTTGCACGCAGTGCTTGCGAGCCCTTTCTAGGTTCTTTCCCCTATCCCAATTTCTTTCAAACTTCGTAGGCATAGTCACTACCATCCCATCAAGGTCACTATTGAGGCCTTTCTTTCGCCCTACCTGTCTCCAATATTACAGAAGCTCAAGACTACGTACACAAAATTGCTCTGGATAGTCCGAGAGAAGCTCTTTCGTTCGACACGTAGAAACACGGCGTCATTGCACGCACATCGTTGTGACACGATTGCATTTCTAGTTTTTGTTTTGGTGTTGAAATAGGCCCAGGCACGGAGTGAACAGTAGCTGTCTACCCATGCACAGTTCATTACCATACACTACAGCGATCTCCCGATGGTTTCTTCTTCCTTTTTCCCATGTCTTTCGCCTTCCTTGGCCCTGAACATCCTTCATCTACCAATTCTGACACCGGTAGTCAGGAGCAAGTCTTTGTTAGTTGTTTTTCTTAGCTGGCAACGTCGCTTTCATTCTCTTGCAATTGCCGATAAACATAAAACTAGCGCACGTACGTTCCATCACAAGCAAGCAGCGCCTAGAGCAGCGGCTTGGTCTTATACCTCCCGATTCTGCTCGCTCCACGAACGTTCATGCAAGAGCCGCATCACTCGCCAAAATATTATAGAGGAAGCGCGCCGTGCATGATCTCGTTCAAGTTTGATATTTTACAACATAAAATGTTTAACTGGTACTGTATCCTTTTTTGAGGCAGTCACACACATCTATGATAAGTACTATCATAGTTCTAGACCTATTCGTTTTACAAAACTGCTCATGTACATCTGATGACAATATAATGCATCCGCCTACTCATAAGTGCACGATTTAACTTTAATTCCTAAGCAGTAAACTCGTCTTAAATCTCTACCAAATAGGTGAATATGAGGATATAAAAAGAAATCAGCGACTGGAAAATGTTGCTTCGTTATTCTTCATTCAAATGAAAACAGAAAATCCATCAAATATACTCCTTAACAACAACAAATCTAAGCTCTGACAGGATAGCATTTACGTAGGGATATCACTGCCATTCACTCTCACTGAGCCCATGACTCCCGTTCGTGACGTCACGGATAGAGGCCCGACTCTACGTGCACTTCCGGGTTTCAGACTTAGATATTTTGGTAGAGTTTACTCGAATAAATTCATTATTCTAAACTTGTTTTGTCGGGTGGACACCATTTGGTGTTATTATGGGGGTTAAAAGCTTTCTATTTATGTAATTATCTCAGTATTTGGGATTGTCTTAGAGTATCAACTTTAACTAATTTCTTTATATTTGTTCACTACTCGATTGGGGGCACATGACCCCATGCCCCCTGTAGCTACTCCATCTGGTTCACAGTACAAAAACATCAAAATGTCGCTGTAAGGACGAAAATCTTTGGTAAACTATTTCACCAAGTTTAGTTTTCCGTTTCGTAGAATAAAATATGAGCGCATACATTTTGTTACCCCATTTACGAAACTGGTTATACTGAATTTATAGTCGAAATGTTTGTTGAGGCATATTCTTTTCAGAGATATTTTGGACGCTTATCATCAATTATTAACCTCGCTGTTTGTGTGCCAAATGTTTGTTTCTGCTTTTAATTTCATTTCAACGAATATTTTGATTTTTGATGAGTGGTAGCATCCATTGCGTGTCAGCCTAAAGAAATATGAAATGGGTTGCTAATTAATATTGACCTAATTTATTATTGGGGGCGGAGCCTTGTTGACGTGCCAAACAAATTTCGTGGTTCCTTAAAGGTAAAGACCAGTAATGGTCATGCGATTGCATTGTGAAAGAAACGTTGTGGAATCGATCAGAAAAGGTTGATCATCTAGCATCTAGCATCTGCAAGGTTCTGGAATCATCAAAATGATAAGAAATTTGGCCCATTCTTCGTAAAGTTACAAGCACTATACACAGAAAGATGTATATGGGACTACCCTATATCTCTCACACGACCATGAGAGAAACAAATTTACCAAATATATGAATTAGTAGGCGGTTTCCCGGCAAATTTGTTATCATCATGTATTAGTCAAAACATATTCTTTCACATGATTGGTAATGAGAGCTTCCATTTCATTTTTTGAAATTGGGGCGTTTCCAATACTGGTCTTTACCTTTAATCATCGCGTTCGGAAATTATTCATAATTTGGCTGAGGAACGCTGGCGATGTGTCAAACTTCAATCAATGAAATTGTTGAATGAGTGTGACCTCATAAAGTTCTCAATTTCAACGTCATACGGTGGCATTTGAAGGAGAGACCATCGTATGGTGTAGGCCTACACTGGGTAGTAGACTATTATTGAGATGACTATTAAAACTATCAAAAATGCCTGCACGTAGGTGGGGCAACTTTGTGACTGTAAATGTTTATTTAAGCGCGTTAATAAACGAGATTGTTATAATTTGATAGATTATTAAATAGATCCAATTTGGAAAAGACACTTGAATTACACTTAAAATACCGAAACACTCTAAAGTTGCAACGCAAGACTTTGGGGACAAGGTGGTGTATTGCAGTCCCGACCAACCCGATAGCCATATCTGTCTGTGTTACTCAGTATATTGAAGAGTATGTAGAGGAGCTGTAGTCTAGTGGATAAGTCATCGGATAGTGAACCACCAGGTATGGGGTTCGAATCCCTGCCACATCACTGTCGTCCTTTGGCAAGACATAAACAACAGTGAGGGAAAGGGGTACCTAGTAGGCAGGATAATTCCTCGAAATTAACAGCAGCCGAAGCTAAACCCGGTATGACACAAGGGGCGTTATGATTTTCCCCAATGTGAAAACACCACCAACTGCAGTGGGAACATGTTACAATAGTATCTTTAATCACATTTGGAACGATTTGAAATCTTCCTTGAAATTAGTTCCCACTAATTAAACAAATGAATGTTGATATCCTTTTATCATTTCACCACTTGTTTTCTCCCGATTCTATACAGGTGTTGTGAGGTGCATGACCGGTGTTACAGCCAGCTGAAGAAGCAGGGTATCTGCAAAGGAGATAAGTCGGTCTACTACACCTATTACAAGTCTAATATGAACAATTGTGACACCCCCAACGCTAAGATATGGTGTGGTAAGTTGGCATGAATGCATGCTTGAGCCTACGAAATCGAAGAATAGTTGGTATTGATAAAGAGTTTTTATGGTCTAATGGACTGGACTATAATCCCATCGAATCCCATCCTCCTCACTTTTGAAAGTGTTTGGGGCACCCCTTGAACATGACGGATATTAATGTTGACTTTTAGTTGAGGTGTCGTGGTCTAGAGAATACGTCACCGGACTGTGGACCACAGGGTTTGAGGTTTGAGTCCCACCGTAACATTCGTTGACTGCTGTCAGCTTTCAAAGGCAGCTGGGCGAAAGCAATGTGATTAGTACATACCCGGGTCACCCCTGCTGGCTATATATAGTCAATATAGCTGTTTAGATCATCATTATCAATATTTATTATAAATATTATATCGGGAAAAGGAGAGGAATACTAATGCTGTTGAAGAGTACAGTTGTACATTTGACTCATATAGTCATTATGGATTTTGATGATGGATTACCAAAACGATAACATAATTTATTGCTTATTTCATTCTGTTTTGCAGCCAACCATCACCAATACTCGTTCTTTGATAGCATGCTCGCCGGTAAGCAGCCCCGATGTGCCGCAGCCCTCTGTCACTGCGACCGTACAGCCGCCATTTGCTTTGCCCGACATAGTAACAGCTACAGCCTCAACTATGCGTCGTTTCAGGCTAAGAAAACCTGTTAGCTGTTGCCAATTTAAGTTTAAACATTCCATCCATTAATTTATATTTGTAGTGCCACCATAATGCTTGTCCTTTCATCAAACTTGATTTAATCAAAAATATGCTTTGATTTTAAATTACCACCACTCCTCCCAATAATAATAATAATAATCATTATACTCATAGAACCAGATAGATTTAAAAGCTCGCTTTCATTAAAATGCTAATGTTGGCACTTAGGCTTGTTATCAACGTTTATGTATTTAAACAAACAAACAGGTTGATAATGATGGTTATTTTGAAATTTTGAAAAAAAGTAAAAGGGGAAAATGTTTTTTGCATTATTTAAGTGCCCTGAAGAAGGTAAAAGAAACACACTATTGTCCGGTTGTCCCCCCCCCCCCCCCCCGCTCGACATTCACAGGTGATCAACGGAGCTCATGATGCTATAACAATGGAGACAGTAGGCCTAGAAGACAGCATAAACACAATCTGAAAATTACATCTATACCACAGTCTTTCAAATCTTCGATGTATTTGCTAATTGAATTTTAAAATGTATACAGTAAAAATGAACTTTCTACTTTAAGCATTTACATTTCATAATAATTCAGTAAATGTCAAATCGTAGATGAATTCAATCATGCTGATAAAAGTGCCTTTTACTTTCTTCCCATTTTAAAACAAAAGTTAATAAGAGAATTGTTCTTAAAAGTTTTGTGTTTTTCTTGGCAGCAGAATAACATTGTGCTATATAAATGATCTTCACTGTAAAAAGTAATTCAACACATTTGTCGATAATAAGTCAAATGTGAAACTCTTATAAATCGTATTCGCCACTTTTTAAAGTTGAAGAATGTACAATTTATTCAGAAGTTATTTGGATAATTTTTTTATATACTATGTCAAACGATATTCTTAAAATGATGTTTGTGAAATTTTATTTTGGTTATCGCTTTCGAAAAGTCAAGGCTATGAAGTCCGTCTGCATCTTTTATTCATTCAAAATACATTATCTGTGACTTCAAAAATGGTTTTGCTAACAAGCGTCATAAGCCATTGTGGAATGGAAGGTGTGATGTGCAATTGACTGTATATATATATTTTCTTTTAAAATGAATTTGTATTCATAGGTGCTTCCTTTTTTCGCGAAACATCTGTTATGTAAATATATATGTTGCTTTGTTTTTCATTTTTGTGCCAAGAATTTACCAATAAAATTGCCTTGTATTACTGATGTAAAGCGTCTGCTCTCTGTCTTATAGTTATTAAATCTATACTTCAACTAGCTGTGGCACTAACTGAAATACTGCCCTCTCTTGACCAGCTTTATGTTTTTGTACCTTCATTATTTCTTTTCCCCACCACATGATCTCTGTATTCGGTTATGAATAACTGTAGATTTAAAACACTTATCAACACGTGCGTAGTATATAGAAATATTCTCCTTCTTCTGACAATTTCAAGTAAAACATCAGCAACAAACGCAGCATTTTTACATAAAATAATGAGAGCAACTGAACGTATCGTACAAACGAAGAGGGAGAAGGAGGAGGAGAAGAAGAAGAAGAAGAAGAAATAGGAAATAGAGATAAAGAGAAGGAAAGATTGGGGAAAGATCTTAGAGGAGATGTTTTAGTTGCACAACAACTATAAGGCATTACTCCTTTTGTTATATTAAAAATGCTCAATGTACCCCCCTAAATTCGGAATAATTTCTCAGGAGTCCAAAGAGATGAGAGAAAAAAGAAAAAACACCCCCTTTTTAAAGAAATCTCCGGGTGAAAAGTTAATACACCCCTTTTTTTCGATTCTCGGGCCGGACTTTGTCGCACGAAAAGTACCCCTTTACCGGACATTTTGGTAACACGCATGGGGTCATTTTGACCCCGGAGTGGGGAGGCCGGGATCTAAGTTCACAACAATCAGACATAATTATACCGGAACTGAACTGTCATGTTCTTCACATTAAGTCTTTTGAACTTGTTATTTGGTACGGGGCTCAAGCTCCCAAGGCAGCTACAAGACTCCTACAAATCACTTCCATTATCTTTGAACATTATCGCTCACCGTCAACTTGACGGAGAACTTGAAACAGTCGAACTCTCTCGTGACAGATGTAAATCTTTTTGACGATCAAACTCAAGTGGTTGAAGTATTTTGTGACAGGAATGAAGATGATATACATCCGGTACCGAGGAGAAATGTTTGTTCCCTGAAAAGATAATGTCTGGGGATTGATCCCTCCTAACTGAAACTAAACAACATCTCCGATGGCATACATTTTGTAACAAATGTATTTATAACCCTCAATCTAATATGCACAATGGGTTGAAGTCGGGCATTACTAGTCTTTCTTAATTTCAAATTAATATTATATATATTTGTAATAATCTTTATCATTTTTTTGTAAATCTCTTAACGTACCCAGGCGTAGTTTTATTTTCCACAGTGCCTCGCTTAAATTCATTCAAGGTTTGCTCGGATGTAGCGCGCTAAATCGCACCGGTTTTTGTTTTCTCTCTCTCGTGTACATTCAAAATAAATGGCAAATACGCGAAAGAAAGGACTTACGCAAATTCAATGAGCTCTGTAAAAAGATACAGAATTGTGGAGCGTATTACACATTACGTCATCATTACAAACAAAAACGCCTCGGTTATGCCGAGTCATTTCTAAACGAGACTTTAAGATTTGATAGGGGTGTTTATATGTTTGTTTTTGTTTTGTTTGTTTTTGTTTTGTTTCTTTGTTGTTGGTTTGTGGAGGGGGTAGGAGGCTTCAAGGGAGCTTCATCCCCCATACCCACCTCTAGAACTGCTTCTGAACATATCAATGAGGTGATATACTTTGATATCAAAAGCATGACGCCTCGTTTAGATGTGACGTTGCAAAACCGCAGCAGCTTTTTATGATGACGAGCGATACGCTTCATATTCTTTGCAAATTACTTTTTTGCTTTTTTATTTTATTTTCCCCCTTATTATGACCAAGCTGGGATCCTATAGGCTATAGCTGTCTTGAAATGGTGCTGGCATTAAAATGTGGTTTGTTATAGATGGATGTTTCCTTTTGAAATTCAACCAGCAGAATCCCCCACCCCCTCTCCATATATCATGAGGATTCATCTCCGGAATTAATAGCTCGTGAAACATGTGTTGCTGTCATTATACCAGGAATTAGGTGCTCTTAATTGATTGAATCTTAGGCCAGTCACGGAGGCGGATAATGCATGCACCGTATCGCATGACGCCAGGGGCGTTTCTGAAACGTTTTTAATACAGATGTCGAATGAAAAATTAAAAAAAGTTAGCTGAAAGTTTCTTAATAAATACACTAACAAATTGCCAACAAGCGTAAAAAAGTGTTTAGTATCAGATTATATTTTTTTTTTGCCAACTAGTGTCAAAAATACTTCTCAGATTTTAAATTTGACGAAAGTTCACTATCTGTCTAAATTTGCCGGCAGTCTACAACATTTCAAACTTTGAGACAGGATATTTTCTAAAGATAGGAGGGTGAGGGGGAAGTGTCACACGCCCATATCCCACTGGCGACTCCCCTGGCTTATGCGAATCAGAAGTGGACGAAGAGATCGGGCATGTAGGAGCCCCTTGTTTCCGGACCTCTTAGCTCGACACAGCGACGTCGTCTAGCACCTGTTCAGGCGCGTAGCCAGGGGGGGGGGGGCGGTGGGGGCGGTCGCCGCCCAAAAAAAACGCCGGCCAAAAAAAAAAAGAGAGAGAAAGAGAAAAAAAAAAGTAAGAGGACGTAGGAAGAAAAGGGGAAAAGGAGTCGAGAACGGTACAACGAATCGTCTTCTTTCTCTAATAATTTAATGAAACGTCAAAGCTTCGCGCGAGAGGGGGGGGGGGGGAACATAAATCAGACAAGGATTAAGAAGTCGAGAACGGTACATCGAATCGTCTTCTTTCTTTAATAAATTAATGAAACGTCAAAGCTTTCGCGGGAGGGGGACTGAATACAGATAAGGATTAAGGGTCGAGAAAGGTACAACGAATCATCTTCTTTGTCTAATAATACGTCAAAGCTTTCGCGCTATGCGCAGGAGGGGCGGACCGAATTCAAACAAGGATTGCGAGTCGAGAAAGGTACAACGAATCGTCTTCTTTCAAAGCTTCCGCGCTTTAAATGATTCGCACGCTTCGCGTGCTAACTACCGCCCCCTAAAATAAAACCCTGGCTACGCGCTTGCACCTGTTCACACTCAGAAGCGTAGCGAGAGGAAGATGGGTGTAGCCCCCTCCCCCTCCCCTTCAGGCTGTCGGCAAATGTGTGCTTTCCACGTCCTTGTTAGCAAATCGCTTTATTTGGAGGGGAAGGGAAAGGATTGTTGATATTTTTGGTTATTTTGTTATTCATATAATTATAATAGGCCTATGTACATGTATACAGACAACCTTGGTAAAACAATGACACCCTACCAGGACCACCCCCTTTCGAAATTGTCTGGCAATGTAGGACAAGTTAGCTGAAAATTTGCTCGTACTGGTCATAGATCTACGGGTAGACAGACAAAGACACAGGCATGTCGACCGACGGCTAAACAGACTGACAAGATGCCCTGTCGGATAGAACAGCCTTTTTTTTATCCGGGGTGCCTCGAGAGATTTCTCGAAAGTCTTTGCGATCATGTATCGCGTAGAAACTAAAGAACGTGATATTTTGTTTGTTTGTGGGGGGGGGGGTAAATTTGCTAAACCTGGTCTTGTAAAGTTTGAGATGTTAAAATAATGTGAAGTCATTAGCATTCGGAAACAGGAGCATCACAGGTAGAAATCATTAAATTGTTTAATGGTGTTGTTAACCTTCTAACTTTCTCTTTACCAAGCATTCCATATTTAATTACTGGGATATATTATTACTAACCACCGAAATGTGAGAATGTAGCGCATCCGCGAACATGAATGTTATAAAGTAGCCAATAAATCATAGCTTGGTATGAAATCAATATTATAAACAGGATGTATCATAACATGAAAATAATGTACAATTAAGTTGGGATAGTAGATTCGCCGGAAGTTCACCGTGGTCACGAAGGGAACTAAGCCTCTAAAGAAAAAATGTGGCAAATACATTTTACATGATATGAAGGTATCCTAGATAGATTACAATAAACAAAACAAAACAAAAAATACCGTTATGTTTTAAAGCAAAATAATAATAATCATATTAAAGAAAAGATCGCAAATACTTTCAAAAATGACCTAGGGCAATTTCAATATCCTTGTGTGTCACCTTTTGAAATCTGTAAGCTAAGCAAAGAAAAGACATATTACATAACCCGAACATATATTCGATGGGACCTACAAAAGGGTAGTGAAATTCCCGTTGAGTTGATTTCGGGAAAGTCTTTAACGACCGTGTTCAGAATAATACACGCTGAATACTCTAACGCTGGATGTTAGATGTTAGTTTGTAATCGAACAGATGTGGCTTTCCTTCTGCTTAAGTTTTTTCACATCCCTTCTCTATCTTTCTCTCTTCATTTCCAATCTCAATTGCTGCAATAATGTTCTTATAATGGCTCTATTAACACAGTTCTGCTAGATTTGATGCGAGCGTCAATCGATCATTATGGCGGGGCTTTTGCCATTGACGTAGATAAGAGGGGCCAAATTGGCAAATGCCCCTCCCCCCAATACACACACACATAAACACACACGCACAACACACACGCACACACACACGCGCTTAACACATTTAATATACGTTTAATTAGACCCAAGTGAAAATTTTGGGCCAAGCAACAACAACAAATCTCTAGGTCTTTGGTGTGGTTTTTGGCTACCAAAGTTTTCAGAGATAACAAAATTATAACCAGCTATGATTTTTTCTTGTCTTCGTCCCCTCTTTTTGTGTCCCCCCCCCCTCCCCCACACCCCAAACACCAATGCTATGGCACCCTAGTCAACCCCTCCTAATGGCGCCCCCGACCATCGATCTATTTATATGTGTTGAAGAATGCTCGATAGGATCATTCAATTCCTCGACCTAACTGACATTGGTCACTGTTTGTTCAGGTCAGGTATGCAGGTGATCGGGTTGCATCCTAGAGAGAAAATGGGACGCACACAATGGATTGGGATTACATGTAGGAGCAGGATGAGGAAGGCATGAGGGGTGGTAGATATAAAGTAGGGCGAGAGATGGAGAGAAGCGAGATCTACATAGAGATGAAAGGGAGCAGAGAGAGAGAGAGAGATACCAGAGTGACATAAAGATGAGGAAGAGATTGAGAGAAAGATTTACAGAGCTGTATGGAGAGAGAGAGAGAGAGAAAGAGAAAGAGAGAGAGAGAGAGAGAGAGAGAGAGGGGGAGAGAAATGATTGGAGAATGGAGGTAAAGAATTGGCAAGAAGACATAGGAAATGAAAAATCGTGTTGAGGACTTTAGGTAGCTCGAGAGGAAGTGATTTTGACGATGAGCATGGTCAAGAGAATGGACGATCCCCATCACCTTGCCCATCGTTGATTGTTTTTTAATGTCCATCAGTTCCCCTTTCTCGTCTAAAAACGCTCTTTTCTCTGCCTCAGTCGTCGCCCAGCCTCGCTTCTTTTTTCTAATACTAGATACTCTTGAAAATATTTAATTGTGTTTTATAAATCGCCATCTTGGAAATACTGTTCGATCTAACAGAGGAGGAAGGTAAACCACGTCCGTTTCCTCTTTATCACCTCTTTCTTTACTCATCTGTAAAATTACCACCAAATGCATGAGCGGTCGCCAAGGCTAATGCTACAATCCGCCGAAATTAAAATCTATGCATTATTAAAAATTTATAGAACACCTCCAAAAAACATTTATATACCTACAATAATTGGGCCTACGAATTTGCGCCAGTAAACAGTAAATTCGGAATGTGGGTGTCATCGAGCCCCCCCCTTTTTTTTTTCGTCTCATGAAACGCCCCTATGCAAAAGTTAATTGATACAAGTACATGTAATGCATACAAATGAATCGTGATGACGGAGTGTGTTCTCTCAACACTGATCGAGGCTCATGTACACTATGCTATCCAATCCGCAATGCACGGCGAGCGGTTATTTTGGAATTAACTCGTCTGGCCATGGTCATCGTGCATTCACTGCATGCCAGACGGAGGCCGAATTAAGATCTTAGCCGTACACATCGGCGACTCTTAAGGGAGGCATTGGGGAAATTCCCCCCTCGTGACGGATTTTCAATCAAGAAACGCTTTAGAAAATGCTTTAGGCACATCTGTTTTGCCATAAGATATAGGTGGGGTGGAAAAGCATCCCTGTTTTGCATACCCCCGAGCCCGCCCGTTAAGGGTATACAAGCAATCACTAATTCATCCGGGCTAGAATAGGCAGCAGTCAAATGAGGCTTTGGGTACTTACCTTTCCCCCTCGTTCCCGTATTTGGTATACAAGCAAACACTTTCTCCTTTAGAGTAGACAACCGTCAAAGGAAGCTTTATATAGGCCTACCTGTTTCTCAAATGGGGGAGGCGTCAGCCCCTTTCAGCTATATAGTAGAGAACCGTTAAATTGGCGTCGTTTCCCCTCAAAATGTTGTGGGTAGACGAAGGGCATTTTTACCATCCCCTGAATTACTTAATCAGGGCGGCTAGGGAAGGCACCCATCAAAGGCGGCTTTATGTAACATTTTTTATTTTCAAAATGGAGGGGTGGGGGAGGGGGAGAGGCCCTCTTTGCCCCTCCCTGGTCCTGCCAGTGACTGACGAGCTAGCAATCACTTCATCCGGGCTCGAGTACTGAGGCAGCCGTCAAAGGTGGTCTAATTACACCTCGTTATACAAACCCTCGGGTAATATATATAATGAGCCATGCTTGTAGACAACCATCTATTATGCATCATCTCCTCTCATCAGATAGCAAACTATACTCTGTTTAATAGCTGTGTGTTGCTATGGTAACTGTAGCATCCACATCCATGAAGATACATTGCACATGCAGGAGGAGGGGGGTGTGCTTAAGAAGAAAATGCGTTAATTGCACATTTATTTCCAATACCTCCCCCACTCCTTTTCTATTTATTTCAGTTATCAAATTTATTCTGAGGATGCAAGTATTGGATAATTCAGCTATAGACTTTAAATAACTATGTCGAAATAGTAAAACAAACAAAAAGTATCTTTTGGAGGACTTTCAGGCTCAGGGGCGGATCCAGGAATTTCTTGCCGGGGGGGCACACGGTGGGAAAGAGATTGGCCGGGGGGGGGGGCACGCCTCTGTTTTCAGTAAATTTTGGGCGAATTTAGGGCTGATTTTAACACATTTTTTTGGGGGCCGGGGGGGCACGTGCCCCCTTTTTAGCCCCCTGGATCCGCCACTGAGGCTAATGATAGATTGCATTCTAAGTGTGCTAGATTTTGTGGTTTTAGAAATCTCGGGTAGGCTTAATTACAAAATGTTATTTTAGCTGATTCTTTTAAGAAGATTTCTTTTGATTTTTTGTTTTCTTTCTATCTTCAATTTTGTTTGTTTCAAGAAACACAGAAATCGTGATCATCACGATGAAGCTAGGTTTTTTATGATAATGGTGTTATCAATAAACACGAAATTTGCATAATGTTAACAATCTTGTAGATGTACCATCCTGTTCATGATCCAGAACAAGCAAAATAGTGGGAAAGAAAGTATTTACCTCTTTTATATATCTTTATATCAGAAAACATGGACAACGTCATCACAGGTACTTTATCTCGAATCCATCACATAATGGTTGATAGGCGCCGGTTTGGCATCTCTGGCAAAATACGAAAAACATAATTTTTTCCTTCTGGGCGTATTGCTGACTTTCATTTGCCCCAAGGAGGGACTCTTAAGACATCTTGAACGTTGGAAAACAGACAAGGTTACGGTAAATTAAGGCAAAAGGGCTTTTAGGACGCGGTACGTGTGGAGAATGATTGACGATTTGATAGAGGAAAGATGAGAAGTGCACAAACAGAAAGTGTTTGGAAGGGAACGTTATCGCTACAGATTCTACTTCTACGGTGCTTGCTGTCTGCACCTAAATAATATTGACGACATTAAAATAAGAAATAAATTGGGGGGAGGGGCCTACTATATTCCGTTATCTTTATAGGATAGCGAAGCTACTTCCATTGTACAATGAAGATGAGGATTCTCCAATATTTGAATTATTTCACAAATATTATTGTCATGGCATTTTCTTCCTGGCAGGTAAGCCCACCTTCGTAGTGAGATTTAAGTGCTTGCTTTTATTCAAAATTACAAATAATTTCAGCAGAAAGAATAATTATCATTTTATTTTAAAATCTCCCCCCCCCCCCCCTCCTTTCTGACTATTCACAATGAGCCTGGATTCACCACTGTATTGTATGTAGACTAATTTTAAAGCCCCGGCGGAGAAGTGTAACGTGAAATCCATACCTAACCGTTCGTAAGCCCTGTATATCGGCCTAGCCAATTTTGCGGTCAATTATAATGAAAAGACGTGGGCGATTGCCCGTGTTTCTGTTTTCGTGCGACGTAGCCTAAATATATATAGGAGCATTGGTATGTTCATTTATGTATGAGATACTTTCACGAACATTGACGGTGATTTAATGACTATTTCAGTGGTGGTTTGTTCACTGCCCCCTGTACGAGGAAGGGGGGGGGGTAGTGAATCCCCTTTCTTTTCTTTCTTTTTCAGATGTGGAAGCATCATACTTCACTTATTGTGCGAGAAAATGCAGCAACCGTGCGGAAATGAGCATTGTGAAAATAAAAACATGATGGAGCATACATAGTATTACAGTTATCTTTATTTAAGGGGCAGTCGGGCAACAACATTTACATGGGGACGTGCCCCAGTCAACTCCTAGGCAACCTCATTTTATTGCAGCCATTGGAATCACATCGCTCACTTTTTTCCGACTCGGCCAAACCTCTATTTTCACTTTCAATGTATTTACGCGGATTTTCACACGCCAATCTACGGTAGATGTGAACACATTTTTAGCACCTTCCCTCTTGGTAAAAGGTACCGCTAACCGAGTACACACAATTTAACCGCGGACTTTAATCCGTCCGCCGCAGATGTGCTACAAATAACCCGCTAGCTTTAACCTTCAGGATCTGAAAGTCAACGGAGTTTAACCCGTAAGCTTGTGAAGCTTGTGACACGACGGAAACATTTTGGAGGAGCGGGAATAACTTGAACGCTCGCAAGGTCGATCACGCACTTGGCTGCACTTGTAAGCAGACGACATTCGATATTCACTGACGACCTCTGGGGTTGTTATCGATATTCGTTCGATTCAAAGCACTAAATTGGTCGTCCGTGTGTCGTCACAATGGTGTTGTTCGATGTCCTTTTATAGGATAAAATCTGTGCACGTAGGCACACATCTTAGACTTTGGTAACAGACAGCATGTAGTTTGGACAGTTTAGGACTTCATTTTTATCATTACACGTTAGAAGCCGCAACAATTATTTTCACACCTCTTACACATTAAATTGCAAACAAAAAAGTACTCTCTTTAGCTTTCTTGGTTACAATAACATTTGACACTTAATAATTCAAAGCTCGTTCCACATAATTATTTCAAGGAGTTTACAACGCCAGACTTGATGTACGTGAGTCGAGTGAATGAGATGGAAAGCTCAGCTGATAACAGAAACTGAAGCTGCAGTCACGTCTCTAGCCTGTTTTTATTAGGATCAATCCAAGACACAGGACGTAGCTGCAGCTATAAAAGATGGGAAATATAGAACTAGAACAGACACCTACACTCTAAGAAAAAAGGGTGCAAAAAAGGGTGCAAAATAAGAGTTTGCACCCTTTACATAAAAATGAACCCTTTTGAAGGAAAAGGGGTTCAAAAAAGGGTGCAAAATAAGATTTTGCACCCTTCCTACAAAAATGAACCCTATCGCCCAAAAAGGGTGCAAAATAAAAGTTTGCATATTGCATGCATATTCATGATTACTTTACATGTGTTCACATAAAAATACATTTATCATGATTTGTTAAACAAATTATGACAATGCACATCAATTTTGTGATTTGAATTTTCCATCGGCAATCATTAAACAAATAGATTATTTTGTCTGATCATGTTACAATTACATTCACGTTTTAGCAATAGATAAATTGATTATATGATTACTAACCAATAAACAACATGCATGTTTAATATGTATTTGTGTACGAGCAAATATCACGAGTATTCTTCGAGTATGGAAGAAGGATTGCACCTTTTAAAGGGTGCAGGACTGAACCCCTAAAGGTGCTGCTATTGTATCGGTTTGCACCCCTAAAGGAGCAGGATTGAACCATTAAGGGTACTAACATGTCTCCTAAAAGGTGCAATCTGGCACCCTCCTTAAAGGGTGCAGGATTTAACCCCTAAAGGTGCTGCTATTGTTGCATTGGTTTGCACCCCTAAAGGTGCAGGATTGAACCATAAAGGGTACTAACATGTCCCCTAAAAGGTTCAATTTGGCACCGTTTTAAAGGGTGCAGGATTGCACCTTTAAAAAGGGTGCAGGATTTAACCCCTAAAGGTGCTGCTATTGTTGCATCGGTTTGAACCCTTAAAGGTGCATAGTTGCACCATTTTTTCTTAGTGTGTAGGGAATGATCCATGTTAACCAAATGAGCCTAAATCACAAGACAATAGTCGTCAAATCTCCAGTGTCACCCAGTTTTGACATAGTAAATGTAAATTAATGCTAAAGGTATGATCACACTTGAAGACGCAGTGGAATAGATAGGGTATATTCTACATCAAATCAAATGGCAGTATTTTTCTCATGTTCGTGATACAGATATAATACAAAGAGGGTAAGCAACATTAAATAATGATGCGAGCCCTTCCACGTCTTCCGCTAAAACGGTGGAGTTGTTTTATCTCATTTCATAATACCCAATAAGACCGATGCACTGACTACAAGTGCCCCTTTCGTGATTAAATACAGGCTACGCCACCGCTACTTGGTAGGGCAAGGATGGTATAGGCGACCTGGTCCCCGCAAAACTATGTTCAAGACATTTGATCATAATAATTATGGATGCTCTCGCCGCTGATGATGAAGAGCTCTGTAGGGATGAGCCTTGTCAATTGAAATAGAGAATGTCGTTGGTATTTTGACGAGGATTTATGTGTTATGGCAGAAGCAAGATACAAAGGCTCATGATTGCATCACGTGGCTGGTATGAACCCAAATATTATTTGGTCTGACTGGTATGCAGGGATGTACCTCAACCTGTCCCGAAAATCATCCTCTTGTACATTTTTTGTAGACGTGGGTTACAGACGTTTTGTCAGATATTTTGGTCAGTGTGGCCCCTCCCCTCCGGGAGCATTCTGAATTTCCTGTAATGAGACCTTACTCTTTCTCTATAGATCTTTCTTCCCCCTCTCACCCTCTCCCTCTCTCTCTCTCGCTCTCTCGCTCTCACTCATACAAACATACACGCACACATACTTATGTTTTAAATGTCCCTTTCGCGATCCCTTTTCTGCCCCCCCCCTCTCTCTCTCTCTCTATTTCTCTTTCTAATTTCTCCTACTCCTCTTTCTTGCCCTCTCACTCTCTTTATCTGCTTCTCTCAACCCTTTCAATCCTCAATGCTTGTCATTAGATCATGGCTCGAACACAGACACCTCGCACAACCAGGCACCCACACTTCTGTATCACTTACATATACGGGATATCTACAAACCATGTGTAATCCTGATGAAGATATGACATCAGACACTACCACCGAATCTCGACCCTGTCAAGCCGTTAATGAAATAGGACAGGATGTGGTGATGCTTCTCTCTCTCTCTCCCTCTCTCTCTCTCTCACTATCTCGCAGTCGAGTTATCCGTAATGGAGCAACCATATATTATGAACCGTACCTGCTTACCGAAGAATAAGATTGTTTTTATGAGAATTGGAGAAACATTTTCATTCACCTTGCAGAAGTGTATTGGTCTCGTGCATATAAAGTCACCGGACTGTAGATCACGGATATAGGATTCAATTCATAGCCCGGCAAGACATTAATGTACTTTTGCCACTCACCACCCAGGTATACATGGGTACCCAGATACGCTTAAGCTCAGTTACCTTGGCGGCTCAGCTGTAACCGCCGTTTAAAAAAAAAAAAAAAAAAAACAGCGCCACACGCGTCCCAGCGTAAAGGATATGCAAGTGCTAAAAAAGACGCCATTGTATCTTTCTATGCATAACCTTTTTCATCGAAAGTCATCGTATAGGCCAATTTAAATTTACAATTTCTTATCCTTCGTTATATAGTGACACTATACCTCGAAATATTTTTAGATTATAACATACTTCTCATGCCGTTATTCCTTTTACGATACAATTGCAATGTTATTGTCCCTCCATCTTATATTGGGTTCTGCTGATTATCTAGCCAAATTTAAAAAGAAAGAAAAGGAACGTTGATAAAAACAATGCAGCTTTAATTGCAATCGTATATTTAGTATAATTCGGCTAGGACATTTGGACTTTTCCCCGTAGCCTCTTTTTTTCTCCAAATGATAAATTACAGCACAGTCTTGGCCACGGCGATACTGTAAACATAATCTGTATTGAGTTCGAAGCATGCACACTCGTTAGAATCACATATATAAACAATCATGTCTCCGACCTGAATGAATTGCCACTTTCTTGTCAACATAGTACCCGCTTTCCTTTGATGGATTATGGCTAGCGATCTTGGACTAGTCTGCAAGTACAGGCTCTAGTTCGAAGCTCAAAGACAATGCCAGAAAAGTCTTGAGCTGAGCATAACATTATTCTCTGTCTCTGACCGTGCCAGTCAAGAAACAGGTATAAGTTAATACAAGGCCTATGGAGCACACACTGTGAAAAGGTTGGGCAATATTTTCCAACACTCTGCCCAAAGTTGTGCCGATAGTCAACCCATCCATCTATTGGGCGATATTTTGCCCAGTGGTATTGGTAAAATGTAAGTACCCTTCTTCACTCGTGCATAATAATTTGTTCGTATTTTGACCAAAATTTGTTGGGCAAAGAAAATTACCCTTCAACTGCCTGGTGCTCGTGCTCACTATGATTGAAAAGGGTTTGTGTTTGTAAACTATGAATCTGGGACGTGATGATGACACTCTTGAATAAGAGAACCCATACGTCTGTTACCGTTAATTAACATCGGTGCCTGGCGGAGATGAGAAAGATTCGGAGAGGGACGGGGAGGTTGAAATCTTTCTTGGAAATTAATGTTGCATCTCATAAAAAACAAAACAGGAAATTTTAAAGAGACGCTACGATTAATAAGATTGTACAGTAACGAAGCTGTGACATCATAAAAATATATTGTTGGAATTGTTTGATGACGTCACACTTCACCACTCTCAATGACCTGTGACTGCGACTTGCGTGGTCTTTGAAGCGCCAATAGGGACTTTTAGATTTGCACGTCGACATAGTGGACTGATATATGTAAGTGTGACGTCCTTTTGAGGCACTAGCTGTCAGTGCCTTTAAAGGACGTCACACGTGACTTCCAGTGCTTTAAAAGGACGTCACATGTAGCAGTCCAGGCAAATCTAAAAGTCCCTAAAATGACATTGTACACAAATTGACTGCAACCGAATAGTGCAAACATTTTCTTTTAGATTACCATCGTGTTAGGTAATTGCCTTCGAAGACTCGATTAGCACATGAACATCGCAACTAAAAAGACGCCATTTGCGCAACGGGCATAAGGTTTATGGGGAAGAAGGGTGGATAAAGGAAATGGATTTGCCGATGATCACAATGTTCACATTTTATTTTCCGATAATCATAAACGTTACTGGAAGTGGAATGAAAATAAGTAACGTAGCTACAGGAGCACGGGGCACGCCCCCCCCCCCCCCCCCCCGTCGAGTGGAAAATAAATTATAATTTAAAAAACAAGAAAAGAAAGTGAAAGGGAAAAGGAGATGACGAGAAAAGAAAATACCTGGACCACCTCTCCCACCCTCCGCCTTTTCCGTCGACTTGTAAATTCGCATTTTGTTTTCCGAATAAGACCAGAGCCCCCACCCCCATCTTTCAAGTACCCCCCCCCCCCCCACCTCCTCAATGGGAGGCTATTACGGTACTCCACTGAATTAGGTAATGGACATTGTAATGAAAGACAGGTGGTACGTGCTCAATGACCAATATCAAAACATTATTTTTCTCACGTACAACAAATTAATTATTTATGAAGTACGATGTAATTCGGAAAGGGTCCTGAATATTTATAATAACAATCCTCGAGTGGCTTCATTCTTCAGCAGTTCGCGGATGAGGCACAAGAGTTCTGCCTCATTACTATAAATGTGACGTTTAAATAATATCATTTTTTAAGTTTCTGTGTGCCAGAAGGGCATATTTTAAGGGGTCGAGTTTCGTCTCTGTGCTCCTCTTAAGACGTAATAACATGAACATGGATAGAGATCAATTTGTAATCTAGTCATAATGATATGACGCTACAGTAAAAGGGTAATATTATGCAGTGACCGGGTTAATATATCCCTGTAAGCGCGTTGGTCAGTTGATAGAAAAGCGCTATATTTAACAAAAAAGGGTATTTTATTATTAATGTTATGATCAATACTTTCATTGAATTACACCCTAATTTTATTGGACAGAGTAATCTAACAATTATTCGGTTACTGTCGATAATGCTAATGATACCTTTTCTTTCTACGCATACGCAATGTATCGTTGCTGTCCGTACTACAGCTTTCCTCAACACTTTCCTCGGTGTTTGTTTTTTTCCATTAATTATATTATGCTATGCCCTGTTACCCCTCCACATTGCCTCAACCGTCGCCTCATGAATAAAACCTTTAGCTCTGTACCGAATGTTTAATCTCTTGAGAGAATTGAGGTAATCTAAAAAGGCTTGCTATCGATCGGAGGCGTCTACTCCTAACGAAGCGTGCCCCCAAAATGGGTGACCGAAAGGTGTTACAAAATATGCAAGATATATAGGCTATATTAGATCATTAATAGTATAACTAGCTGGACCCGCGGAAATCCGCGGGATTCTAGAGGGGGGCGGGGGGTGTAAATAGATATATAGAGACTGTCTAAATTAAAACCACCAAGAACTTTATTTGCCATTCAAGCCATTAAAAAAATATACTTGTTTAGGACCCGCGGAAATCCACGGGATTCTAGAGGGGGGCGGGGGTGTAAATAGATATATAGAGACTGTCTAAATTAAAACCACCAAGAACTTTATTTGCCATTCAGGCCATTACAAAATATACATGTTTAGCGTCCCCGCCCGCTTCCTTTTTGGGGGCCGCCTCCAATTTTTTTTTTTTGATTTTTTTTTTTTTTTTTTTTTTTTAGGGGCCGCCTCCTATTTTTTTTTTTGAAAGAAAAAAAACATAAAAAGCACTGCTAAAATGTATTTCTGACTTAAAAAAAAAAAAAAAAAAATCTCGGCCGCCATCTTGAAAAATAGCCTGAATGTCAGGGAAAATGTACGGAGCGGCCATTTTGAAAGAAAAAAAAAAAAAAAAGGGCCTCCTCCCATTTTTCTAAAAAACAGGACGCTTTAAGCATGTTTTTTTTTTAATTTGGCCTTATATTAAATTTAAAAAACAATCCAACTGTACCGGTAGTTATTCTTTAAGCCACTGGAACTGCGTAAAGTTCTGTAGAGTGGCGTACCGACTACGCAGAAATTAGGCTGCGTATTAATGGGAAAAAATTCCCTGCGTAGGTTATGCGTAGGCTGGCGTACGGGTTTGCTTATGGTTGCTTACTGTGTTGAAAGCTTTTACTGCTTTGTCAATCTGGCGTAGGGTAGCGTACTGTTGCGTAGGCATGTAGCGTAGTGTTGCGTAAAAAGACGTACTTTCTGCGTCAAGTTTCTATGCCTAAAGTACGCGAAAAAAATTAAACATGTTGAATTGTTTTTGTTCATCTTGCGTACCCCTTTCCGTCCCTCAGCATATAGTAACGTAGGCCAGCGTAGTTGGTACGCAACACTACGCAACTCTACGTATTGACCCACGCCAATTAGTGACCCGCAGGTGCCACAAATAAAGTATTAAAAAAAATGCTCATCTGACCCTAATTAAACGCCTAAAACCCCCAAGCTTTCGGGGGTTTATGGCCCCTTGAAACCCGTGGACCCCACGCCTATATTATATATACACTCAACTTGCTGCGATCTGATCTCTCCCCCCCCCACCACTTTGAAGAACGTAACCCCCTGAGCTTTTGGGGGTTTATGACCCCTTGAAACCCATGGACCCCACGCCTATATTATATATACACTCAACTCAGGACCCGCGGAAATCCGCGGAATTCTAGAGGGAGGTGCAGGCAAAAAATTAAGTTTTTCATTTCTGGGGCTCCATTTCAAATTTTCGGAAAATTTTCGGGGGCTACTTTTTCAACTTTCGGGGGCTCTTTTTTCTGGGGCTACTTTTTCATTAATTCATAAAAGGATAGGCCTACACTTTGTTGAGATTTGTTTAGTAGGCTAAGGTTTGAGGCTTCCTACATCCTACTTCATAATTGCCTATTTAAAAAAAAAAAAAACATTTTTCTAGTTCAATAACTAAGTTTTCATGCATTGATTTGATGCAAGAACTGTAACATAATAATAGACCCTAACTGTGTTAGATTGTGATTATTTCTGACCATTTATTTCGATAATCATTTTTCAAAGTAAAATTTTCATAAGAAAATCAGACAGTCGTTAAAAAACGTAGACATTAGTAATACTTTTACTAATTCTAAGCTCAGGTTTCGTAAATATATTCACGAAACTATATTGAAATCGCGGCAATAATGATGCAAAGTGTCAAATCTCTTCGACTCGAGCTCAGCTTCAGCACACACACACTTCAGCGTAACTCCAGCAAGCTCGAACACCGGCGCCGCAGGCGTCGGACGCCTGCGGTGCGCGGTGCCTGTGTTGGAGCTTCCCGAGCAGCGCAGCTGCACTGAGCTGTGTGCGACTGAACTGTCAGTCCATTGGTTTTCTTGTGAAAACTTTCCTTTAGAAAATGATAATCAAAATTGAGTATACATGGCCGTAATAATCACAAAATAAGCTTTGATTTCATACCTCCATTCACGAAAACTATATAAAAATCGCGGCAATCATGATGGAAATAGGTCTCTAAGTTTGGACGTCGACGGGAATTAGCCCAGTGTATCTCGCTTGTGCAGGTACCGCTTGTGCAGTGCAGTGCAGCTAGTACAAAGCACATCCTATAGAAAGATACCTAACACGGGGTAAGTCATACCCATTCAGCGTGCATTTAATACGCAACTTAATGTGAGTGGATAGTCATCGGTCGTGTGTCTACGGATGTCATGTTGAATATCCATGAGGTATCTCTGTCGTCACGCATATCGTGCATTATGCATGTCGCGTCTGTTTTCGCCCTGGACGTCGGCACGGAGGAGGACCTCGGGCGGAGTATAGCCAATTCCACAGAGTAGACTCTCCCGCGGACGATGGCACCGGGCACGGGTGCCCCGAGGGCAGGGTTCGGGAGGAGATAGCCGCACCAACTTGGGTCGGCGATCTCATTAAAAAACAATAGAATACAAAGGCTCGCCGAGACGTCGCGCCCCCCGCGGAGCCTTAGCGTATTATTATTATAGACTAGCTGGACCCGCGGAAATCCGCGGGATTCTAGAGGGGGGCGGGGGGGTGTAAATAGATATATAGAGACTGTCTAAATTAAAACCACCAAGAACTTTATTTGCCATTCAGGCCATTAAAAAAATGTTTTGCGTCCCCGCCCGCTTACTTTTTGGGGGCCGCCTCCTATTTTTTTTTTTTTGAATTTTTTTTGATTTTTTTTTTTGAAAGAAAAAAAAAACACTGTCCCCGCCTGCTTCCTATTTGGGGGCCGCCTCCTATTTTTTTCTTTTTTTTTTTTTTTTTTTTTTTTTGAAGAAAAAAAACATGAAAAGCACTGCTCAAATGTATTTCTGATTTTAAAAAAGAAAAAAAAAAATTGTCGGCCGCCATCTTGAAAAATAGCCCGAATGTCAGGGAAAATGTACCGAGCGGCCATTTTGAAAGAAAAAAAAGGGCCTCCTCCTTCCCATTTTTCGAAAAAACAGGACGCCAAACATGTTTTTTTTTTAATTTGGCCTGATATAAAAAAATAAAAAAAAACGATCCAACTGTACCGGTAGTTATTCTTTAAGCCACTGGAACTGCGTAGAGTTCCGTAGTGTGGAAAGCTTTTACTGCTTTGTCGATCTGGCGTAGGGTAGCGTACTGTTGCGTAGGCATGTAGCGTAGTGTTGCGTAAAAAGGCGTACTTTCTGCGTCAAATTTCTACGTCGAAAGCACGCGAAAAAAATTAAACATGTTGAATTGTTTTCGTTCATCTTGCGTACCCCTTTCCGTCCCTCAGTATATAGTAACGTACCGAGCGGCCATTTTGAAAGAAAAAAAAAGGGCTTCCTCCTTCCCATTTTTCGAAAAAACAGGACGCCAAACATTTTTTTTTTTTAGTTTGGCCTTATATAAAAAAATAAAAAAAACGATCCAACTGTACCGGTAGTTATTCTTTAAGCCTCTGGAACTGCGTAGAGTTCCGTAGTGTGGAAAGCTTTTACTGCTTTGTCGATCTGGCGTAGGGTAGCGTACTGTTGCGTAGGCATGTAGCGTAGTGTTGCGTAAAAAGGCGTACTTTCTGCGTCAAATTTCTACGTCGAAAGCACGCGAAAAAAATTAAACATGTTGAATTGTTTTCGTTCATCTTGCGTACCCCTTTCCGTCCCTCAGCATATAGTAACGTAGGCCAGCGTAGTTGGTACGTATTGACCCCACGCCAATTACTGACTCGCAAGTGTCACAAATAAAGTATTAAAAACATGCTCATCTGACCCTAATTAAACGCCTAAACCCCCCAAGCTTTCGGGGGTTTATGGCCCCTTGAAACCCGTGGACCCCACGCCTATATTATATATACACTCAACCCGCTGCGATCTGATCTCTCCCCCCCCCCCAACTTTGAAGAATGTAACCCCCGAGCTCTTGGGGGTTTATGGCCCCTTGAAACCCGTGGACCCCACCCCTATATTATATATTCACTCAACTCGGACCCGCGGAAATCCGAGGGATTCTAGAGGGGGGCGCAGGCAAAAAATTAAGTTTTTCATTTCGGAGGCTCCATTTCAAATTTTTGGGAAATTTTCGGGGTCTACTTTTTCAACTTTCGGGGGCTCTTTTTTCTGGGGCTACTTTTTCATTAATTCATAAAAGGATAGGCCTACACTTTGTTGAGATTTGTTTAGTAGGCTAAGGTTTCAGGCTTCCTACTTCATAATTGCCTGTTAAAAAAAAAAAAAACATTTTTCTAGTTCAATAACCAAGTTTTCATGCATTGATTTGATGCAAGAACTGTAACATAATGAACCTAGATTGTGATTATTTCTGACCATGAATTTCGATAATCATTTTTCAAAGTAAAATTTTCACAAGAAAATCAGACAGTCGTTTAAAAACGTAGACATTAGTAATATTTTTACTAATTCTAAGCTCAGGTTTCGTAAATCTATTCACGAAACTATATTGAAATCGCGGCAATAATGATGCAAACCAACAGATAACAGTTTCAAAGTGTCAAATGAGTTGAGATGAGCTTGCAGGAAGCTCAACACCGGCGCCGCAGGCGTCGGACGCCTGCGGGGCGCGGTCCCGGTGTTGGAGCTTCCTGCAAGCTCATCTCAACTCACACACACTGCACTGCGTGTTGATTGAAGGCAGCTTGCGACTGAACTGTCAGTCCAATGGTTTTCTTGTGAAAACTTTCCTTTAGAAAATGATAATCAAAATTGAGTATACATGGCCGTAATAATCACAAAATAAGCTTTGATTTCATACCTCCATTCACGAAAACTATATAAAAATCGCGGCAATCTTGATGGAAATAGGTCTCTAAGTTTGGACGTCGACGGGAAGCCCCGTGTATTTATCTGGCTTAATTGTGCAGAGCTAAAGCACATCCTATAGCAAGACGCTTTACTCTCGGTGATCCCGCCCTTTGCATAGAGCATTTAATACGCAACATAATGTGAGTGGTTGGTCATTTGTTGTGTGTCTCTTTGAGAACTGCAAAGAAATGAGTGTGATCGACGGCGCGGTCTATATAGAGAATATCATATAGGAAGATACCCAACACGGGGTAAGTCATACCCATTCAGCGTGCATTTAATACGCAACTTAATGTGAGTGGATAGTCATCGGTCGTGTGTCTACGGATGTTATGTTGAATATCCATGAGGTATCTCTGTCGTCACGCATATCATGCATTATGCATGTCGCGTCTGTTTTCGACCTGGACGTCAACACGGAGGAGGACCTCGGGCGGAGTATAGCCAATTCGCTAGAGTAGACTCTCCCGCGGACGACGGCACCGGGCACGGGTACCCCGAGGGGAGGGTTCAGGAGGAGATAGCTGCACCAACTTGGGTCGGCGATCTCATTAAAAAACAATAGAATACAAAGGCTGGCGGAGACGTCGCGCCCCCCGCGGAGCCTTAGCGTATTACTTATAGTGACTAGCTGGACCCGCGGAAATCCGCGGGATTCTAGAGGGGGGCGGGGGGTGTAAATAGATATATAGAGACTGTCTAAATTAAAACCACCAAGAACTTTATTTGCCATTCAGGCCATTAAAAAATATACATGTTTAGCGTCCCCGCCCGCTTCCTTTTTGGGGGCCGCCTCCTTTTTTTTTTTTGAAATTTTTTGAATTGTTTTTTTTTTTATTTTTCTTTTTTTTTTTGAAAGAAAAAAAACATGAAAAGCACTGCTAAAATGTATTTCTGATTTAAAAAAAAAAATAATAAAAATCTCGGCCGCCATCTTGAAAAATAGCCTGAATGTCAGGGAAAATGTACGGAGCGGCCATTTTGAAAGAAAAAAAAAAAAAAAGGGCCTCCTCCCATTTTTCTAAAAAAACAGGATGCTATAAGCATGTTTTTTTTTTAATTTGGCCTTATATTAAATTTAAAAAAAAAATCCAACTGTACCGGTAGTTATTCTTTAAGCCACTGGAACTGCGTAGAGTTCTGTAGAGTGGCGTACCGACTACGCAGAAATTAGGCTGCGTATTAATGGGAAAAAAGTCCCTGCGTAGGTTATGCGTAGGCTGGCGTACGGGTTTGCTTATGGTTGCTTACTGTGTTGAAAGCTTTTACTGCTTTGTCGATCTGGCGTAGGGTAGCGTAGTGTTGCGTAAAAAGACGTACTTTCTGTGTCAAGTTTCTATGCCTAAAGTACGCGAAAAAAATTAAACCTGTTGAATTGTTTTTGTTCATCTTGCGTACCCCTTTCCGTCCCTCAGCATATAGTAACGTAGGCCAGCGTAGGTGGTACGCAACACTACGCAACTCTACGTATTGACCCACGCCAATTAGTGACCCGCAGGTGTCACAAATCAAGTATTAAAAAAATGCTCATCTGACCCTAATTAAACGCCTAAAACCCCCAAGCTTTCGGGGGTTTATGGCCCCTTGAAACCCGTGGACCCCACGCCTATATTATATATACACTCAACTCGCTGCGATCTGATCTCTCCCCCCCCCCCCCCCACCACTTTGAAGAACGTAACCCCCTGAGCTTTTGGGGGTTTATGACCCCTTGAAACCCATGGACCCCACGCCTATATTATATATACACTCAACTCAGGACCCGCGGAAATCCGCGGGATTCTAGAGGGAGGCGCAGGCAAAAAATTAATTTTTTCATTTCTGGGGCTCCATTTCAAATTTTCGGAAAATTTTCGGGGGCTACTTTTTCAACTTTCGGGGTTTTTTTTTTCTGGGGCTACTTTTTCATTAATTCATAAAAGGATAGGCCTACACTTTGTTGAGATTTGTTTAGTAGGCTAAGGTTTGAGGCTTCCTACATCCTAATTCATAATTGCCTATTTAAAAAAAAAAAAAACATTTTTCTAGTTCAATAACTAAGTTTTCATGCATTGATTTGATGCAAGAACTGTAACATAATAATAGACCCTAACTGTGTTAGATTGTGATTATTTCTGACCATTTATTTCGATAATCATTTTTCGAAGTAAAATTTTCATAAGAAAATCAGACAGTCGTTTAAAAACGTAGACATTAGTAATACTTTTACTAATTCTAAGCTCAGGTTTCGTAAATCTATTCACGAAACTATATTGAAATCGCGGCAATAATGATGCAAAGTGTCAAATCTCTTCGACTCGAGCTCAGCTTCAGCACACACACTTCAGCGTAACTCCAGCAAGCTCGAACACCGGCGCCGCAGGCGTCGGACGCCTGCGGTGCGCGGTGCCTGTGTTGGAGCTTCCCGAGCAGCGCAGCTGCACTGTGTGTTGAATGAAAGCAGCTTGCGACGGAACTGTCAGTCCATTGGTTTTCTTGTGAAAACTTTCCTTTAGAAAATGATAATCAAAATTGAGTATACATGGCCGTAATAATCACAAAATAAGCTTTGATTTCATACCTCCATTCACGAAAACTGTATAAAAATCGTGCAGCTAGTACAAAACACATCCTATAGAAAGATACCTAACACGGGGTAAGTCGTACCCATTCAGCGTGCATTTAATACGCAACTTAATGTGAGTGGATAGTCATCGGTCGTGTGTCTACGGATGTCATGTTGAATATCCATGAGGTTTCTCTGTCGTCACGCATATCATGCATTATGCATGTCGCGTCTGTTTTCGCCCTGGACGTCGACACGGAGGAGGACCTCGGGCGGAGTATAGCCAATTCCACAGAGTAGACTCTCCCGCGGACGATGGCACCGGGCACGGGTACCCCGAGGGGAGGGTTCAGGAGGAGATAGCTGCACCAACTTGGGTCGGCGATCTCATTAAAAAACAATAGAATACAAAGGCTCGCGGAGACGTCGCGCCCCCCGCGGAGCCTTAGCGTATTACTTATAGTGATATCACGTACGACTAAGCACAGGTGATTTTAAGATATACACACGACTCCCTTTTACAGGGGAAAAGCTAATGGTGTTTGAAAGGTTAAATGTGTTTATAATGTCAATATTTATAATGTTTATTGTGCAAAACCTTACAATTTATGGAAAAGAAGTTTATATGAAAAAATAAAAAATTCCCACCCCAGCTCCCCCTCGCTCCCTCCCCCTCTCTCTCTCTCTCTCTCTCTCACACACACACACACACACACGCACTTTTGCTCTGCCTCTCCTTCTCCTCTATCTCTCTCTCTCTCTCTCACTCTCTCTCTCTCTCCCATCTCGTTATCTTTTTCTCATTTTCCCCTCTTATTCTCGCTCCCGATCTCTCTTTAACTCTCTCCCACACTTGTCTCCCTCACCTACCCCTTCTCTCTCTCTCTCTCCCTCCCTCCCTGAAGCAAACTAAGCGGAAATCACAATCATGAAGCAGGCATTAATCTCCTAACATCCTTCGTCTTGTCTCTGTATTCATTCCGCGTATTCGCCACTTTCTCACATCGCATATTTTTCACACCATCATTCTCAAAACCTTGCTCTACATTCAACAAAACCATCTGCCCAGGCTCGATCAAAGTAGTTAAACATCTACCTGTGATTAGCACATGAGGAAACTGAACATGTTTACCCACATACACACACACGCAAACACGCACGCACACACGCACTCACCATGCACACACGCACTCATCACGCACATGCCAGCCCACGCTTGTTCAATAAACAAACTAGAATGACAGATATCTTCCCGGGCATCGTAAATAATCAGGACATCATGGTAACAGGTTACTCATAAATAATATATCGTATATATTGATTCGGTTGGAGAATACAGATTACCAGTGTCCCAGGCGAGAATCTCAGGCCGCGTCAGATCTTTAGATAAAAACATGAATATCCTATTCTTGAGCGGCATGAACATCTGGTTCCTTTGGATATAAAATTGTTAATTCATTTTATCCTCCTCTCTTTGATAATGATCCAAAAGAAAATCTGAAGTGAGTCTGGGAGAAGAGCCTATTCTGCTGAACATGCACACCTCTATCGGAGGCCGGCCGGCGAACCTGCTCGGGCGGAGATGTTTGCCTCTGACCAGGGACTTGGGATACTGACACCGGCATTTCTTCAATGTACATTGAAAGTGTGTGAAAATGAATAATGTATGAACTCGTGATTTGATAGTCATTCTAAACGGGATTTTAATTTCATTCTTAGCATCATCATCGGTCGCACAACTACCGTCATCACCATTATCATCAACATCATCATCGTCTTCGTCAACATCAGCAGTCATTTCCATTCATTCCATCACCGGCATGTCGAGATTCTTTTGGTTTTTCAAACTCAATAATATTGATAATAATAATAATAATAGCTAGTTCTTATATAGCGCTTTTCAAGACCGAAGGCCCTCTCAAAGCGCTTTACAGATATATATATTATTACCCCGGTCATAGGATTCAGGCTTACCCGCACACAATGTATGCACATTCTCCACTCCCTGGGGAGCATTCCAGCCAGTCGCCATTTTACAAGCGCCACTTGCTAATCAAACCACATTAGCTTTCGCATCCTACCGGGTACCCATTTAACACCTGGGTGGAGAGTGGCAAATGTAGATCAATGTCTTGCCAAAGGACATTAGTGCCGCGGTGGGACTTGAACCGCGAACCTTGTGATCCACAGTCCGATGACATATCCACTCGTCCACGACAGATGATTAGTAGGAAAATTAACATTGAAGTTGATTAAATGATTGTATAGGCAGATAAATATTTTCATATATATTATTACTCATGTCATCTTGGCAAATTGAATAATCATTATAAGTATAATAATAATAATATTTAGTTTTTATATAGCGCTTATCACAAAATGTCTCTAAGCGCTTTACAAATATACTATTACCCCGGTCATTGGATTCAATTACATGGGTATACGTTTCGCGCATTTTCTTGCTTTTACTTCCTATTGATTTCTAATGTAATTGCTGAATGTTGCGATTTACTCTGATAAATACAAGACAAAAGTTTTCCATCAAAGTTCTTTCTGATCACGTAGCACTAATAATTGTTTGAGGAAATAATCTCATTAAATGAATACATGTAGATACATAAAAAAGGAGGTTGTTTAATATCTACTTAAGATGATACACGATAACCTCACCTCGAGTGCAAGGCATGTCTCTGTTTTCTTCAATGATTACAGGACAAACATCAGGGGGGTGTTTCACAAAACTTGTCATCAGTGACAAATGACAGTTGTTGTTATAAGCTACTGAAATCCTTGCTTCTGATTGGTTATCAACAGATTTGTCACTGATATTTATCATTTGTCATTGAAAAAAGGCTTTGTGAAACTGGTTCCAGGTGTAAACAACATGAGCATTATCAACAAGTTCTTCAAATGAGATTGCAATCAGGATCATTTATTAGATGAGGAGGCGCAGACAGAACGCTGGTTGATCTAAAAATGGACCACCATACAAGCATAATTATGGATGGCACTGTACACAGCAACGTAGCTATCTAATTCTAAAATCACAGCAATCTGCTCACTCAATTAAGGACGGTGCTCAGTAGAGTGATTTTATTGCAAATAGATACAGGCTTGGCATTTGGAAATGCCGCCAGGGAGCATAACTCATGCTCGACTGAGATCATTCTTATGTTTAGCATCAACATGTTGGGTTGTATTGTATATGATGACAGATTTGGGAGATGTGGTTTTTGTAACTGCAAGAATCTAAATCTACCAAGTTCTTGTTTTTGTCGTCGATTTTTGTAATTTCTATCACCACAATAACATCTTTATTTGTAGCAAATAGCCTGCATACATATTCCCTAATGTTATCTCTGTACATCTCCTTTTTATACAACGGGAAAAGAAGCTCGATTCAGGAAGAATAAGATCGATAATATCTCAATCAAACAAACTGCCACACCGACCCTAGACCGACCAATTTCGTCCATTGGGGGTAATGTAGTTTTTTTCTTTCTGGTACCGGTCTCTGCTGTTTGCCTTGTGTATAAAAAGTTCAGTTTTACAGACGAGACAATTCCTAGTCAAGCGTTTTAAATGTATAAATGAGGTGATACTTATTATGTATTAAAGATAGTGATGACATTGTGTTAAGCTTGATTTTTTTTCTGCGCTGTCTGCCCCCCCCCCCCCTCTCTCTCTCTCTCTCTCTCTCAAATACACAACCACACACAAGCGCACGCAAGCACACATCACGCAAGCGCACACACACAATTTCTCGTTTAATCGTTCTTCTTCTCTTACTACTACGTTGCTTTTTGGGCAGGATCCAGGGGATATAATCTCAAGGGGGCAATGTTTTGAAAGTTCATCTTCTGAAGAAGAGTCATTTGATGATTGGCTTGTTTGAACAAGATTTTACGATTCAATATTCCATTAGTACATTCAGATTAAAAAAACATTATTACAATGTGTGGTGTCTTTGACGTCAACATCAACATCATCACCATCACCATCACCATCATCATCATCCTCCTCCTCATCACCATCCTCATCATCACGAATGTCTTCGTCGCACCACGAGGAAAATCATGTAATTCATCTGATTCATACACCACTTCTTCACACACCCCGCATTGTTGTTTACTCCTTTTCAACGATCTTCACACATATTGATTTCGCCTTGACAGAGCTTCGGGCCAAAGCAGTTTCACATCTAACTACGGCATTAAGAGGCTCGTGTCCGCCACAAATAGCGGCGGACTTAACTCTAATCAAATATCACGAAGGCTGAAGTGTACAGACTAAATACATCAATGTCGCTTTGCTTGGCTGTATGCGGTGTTATGATCACATTTATCAAAAGGCGGCTAACCGGAGAGGTACTTGAATGTAGCATGTTCAGTGTTTGCATGACTGTTAATGTTTCTAATCAGGAGTTGGCAATAGAAAACGCTTTCCCATCAAAAGTGGATGATACCTTTTACTCTTCTGAGTTGTGGTAAACTTTGTTTATTCTTCAGGTAAAAGGAAAGTGAAGATATTGTTTTAGTTTGGGGTATAAAACAGGAATTATGCGAACGTGTACAGATAGAGGAAAGTTGAACGAATGCACAAACAAATAAAACAAAAGCATTAGAGGAGTAGGTATTTTAATAAAACAGGATAGAATGTGAGAAGATTGATTAAGTGGAAGAGACACAGAGACCGCAAAGTGCTCAGTGAGTAGCAGAAGCAAAATGTGTACAGTTAGAGGAAGAAATCAAATGTCACGGAGAAAAACAGGAACGTTGAAGATGGAGGGAGAAATTTGAATACAAATGTCTGAACAAGTCAGATAGAACACCGGACGAATTCATTATCCAACGTAATTGCTTTCAATCACAATCCATAATGTGATACTGCTGCGATGCCAGATCGCGCGCATAAACGTGTGCTTTTCGAAACCGCCGATCGCGACGGTGCAGCCAATCAAAACGCAATCGACATGGGTGTGTTTTGCAGCAATGCAATCAGTCTCTGAACAGGGAGGTGTTCGACCCTGTCTTAAAACATGCGTCACATATCGCTTTCTTCAGCTTCGTCCGTTTTGTGATTGGGCACCACTCTTCAAATAGCCCTCGTATCGATGGTACGCAGTGTGAATGTCGCTCTACAGGACAAACACATTTTGTACACGCTCACTCAAGGATTAATCGCGATAAGTTTGGACCGACATGAATGCAGATCTCCATTACCAAAGAGCGAAAACATCAAAGTTGCTTCAAGAATACCTTCTTTTTTTTAATCAAATAGGCTATAAGGGATACAATTCATGACAGACATGTCGTCATCTGAGTTTTAATGCATTAGCTTAGATTTTGATATTTTTGTGGGCTAGTCGGAATTAAAAAATCAAAACTTCGAGAAAAATAAAAATGACAAAATTGGCCTCTCATGCCCTTAAATAATATACTGCCAGCTCTACGATCGGGAGAGAAACCAAATATCCTTATCTCGTCCCTGTCCCTCGATGACCTATATGCACCCCCACCCCACCTTCTTCTCCTTAGCAAATACCAATGTCTTTTAACGCGACTTTAATATCCGTCTACCCAAAGGTCTCACTGATGTCTGTTTACACATCACCCAATTCCCCCCACCGCTAATGGCTAGACATTGGAGACCATCCTTGCCCTTTTATGATAAAGGATGTGTCCGTACCAAGTTATATTACTCGATCAGATTTGGGGGTTGAAAACTTGTACTCAAACTGATTTTGCTCCATGCCCTTGCCCTTCTCTGTTTGAGGATGTGTCCATACCAAGTTATATTACTATTTTGGGATTGAAAGACTTGTACTCAAAATGCTTTTGCTCCATGCCCTTGCTATTGTTCGTGTCAAGGTGTGTCCATGGCAAGATTTACCCGATTACTTTTATTTCAATACTTGATAAGAGTAATAATTATATTTCTTGATCAGATTTGATAATAATAGCTCGTTCTTATACAGTGCGTCCCAGAAAAAACGAAACCGAGAAGTATCGATGTTTTATCATGACTTAATCACAACCATAATTAATGAATGATACATATTTGGAAAGCTTAGAGTCTCCTCTTTCAGTTGATGCTACTCACGTGATGCATATTTCACGCATGAGTGATTAAAAGCAATTTGAAGGAAGGAAACCAAAAAGTAATTTGGCGGGCGGTATCTGAATTTCAAAGAAAAATTCACATTTCTAAAAAGTTCATTTTCTGCTCTTTCATATGATATCTCAATCAAGAAAAATGAGCCAGGAATAACAAAGTTCTGTTTGTTTAAAGTAGCCCTTACATTTTCATAATTTTAAAAAACGAATTCGTTTTCATGGGTGCCTGCTGTAGCAAAAAGCAGAATTGACAAAAGACTTAACTCCGTTTCGTTGACAATCAGCCATGCATGAAGACTCTCGTCTACGGCTGATTGTCAACGAAACGGAGTTAAGTCTTTTGTTAATTTCGTTTATTGATACGGCAGGCAGCCAGTAAAAACGAATTCGTTTAATAAAATTATGGAAATGCAAGCACTACTTTAAACAAACAGAACTTTGTCATTCCTCGCTCATTTTTCCTGATTGAGGTGTCATATGAAAGGGCAGAAACTCAACTTTCTAGAAATGTGAATTTTTCTTCGAAATTCAGATACCGCCCGCCAAATATCTTTTTGGTTTCCTTCCTTCAAATTGCTTTTAATCACTCATGCGTGAAATATGCATTATCTGAGTAACATCACATGAAAGAGGAGACTCTAAGCTTTCCAAATATGTATCATTCATTAATTATAGTTGTGATTAAGTTATGATAGAACATCGATACTTCTCGGTTTCGTTTTTTCTGGGACGCACTGTATAGCGCTTTTCAGGACCAGAGGCCCTCTCAAAGCGCTTTACAGATAAGTATATTATTACCCCGGTCATTGGATTCAGGCTTACCCGCACACAATGTATGCACATTCTCCACTCCCTGGGGAGCATTCCAGCCAGGCGTCATTTTTACAAGCGCACACTTGATAGTACGACATTTTGCTCGAAATCGCTCAACGCAGTTTATTGAGTATATTTTGCTCGGCGGACAGATGGAACTCGCCCTTCGAATATCCCATATTTTTTTAATGTAACATTTTGGTTTAGATTTCCTTTATGTTTAACTTCTTACCCATAATCATTTGAATATAGATTCATAACGGTTTCATCAAAATCCCTTCATTCTTTTTTTGTCCATTTCTTTCTTACTTTCTTTCTGTCTGTCCCTTGTTTTTTCTTTACCATGTTTTCCATATGCTCAACTTGTGTCAGTGTATCCAGGTCGTCGTTATGCCGCTGGCGTTACACTGGTAATCTGTTATTTTGCCTGATTTGTTGTTATTCTTTGTCATGAACGAAAATTTCGGCTAAAAACAAAATAATGAATATAAATTACGTTGAATATAAATTACGTTTACATGGGCATGCTTATTACTCTGGATACATACGTCCGCCCCAGCTTTTGCTTTTTGTAATACGAACAAAACTGAATTTGACAAAATGGAAAATAAATAAAACTTGAAAAATGAAACTTGGCTCAATGGATTTTGACTCAAAATTAGAGGAGCACCTTTCCGCCCCTCTAGCAAATGCCGATGACTTTCTGTCAAATGATCCTTATGACGTCAGTGACTCTCCCGAAAGCCCGAATGTTATTTACGATAAATTAATGATCACGTGCCGTGACAGAGCGTAGTAAAAAGGTATTACTGACATTTTTTTAACATTTATCTTGCATCTTGTGATTTATTTATTGCTTTTTTTCATGGACGTCTATTGTTAGTTCCAAATAATTCGTGTAAGGTGGGCAGGGGCATGCCTCTTTTTTTAAATACAAAGTCTGTTCTCTGTCTGTTTGTCTGTATAGGGGTGTGCGTGTGTGCGGTGTGTCATTTAATCTGCTTTCAATTCTTACTTAACATTTCATATTTGAGAAAAAATATGAAATTCACCGAAATATGATCATATAGGTGATTAAGTGCCAGTTTCTAAACAAATTATGCTCATCATAAACACTTACAAGTGCAAGGTCTTTTCGTTTACCCTAGACAAACTGAAATTTTCAAGAGCATCTTTGAAAACGAATTCAGATGATAAGGGTTCCTGTTTTAAAATGGCTTTAAAAGGAGAAACATGTTATCATTCAAATTGTAAAGTGGACCTATTCAATTCATATGTAAAACGAAAATAGGGTAATGCTCCTTGGTCCCTCGGACGACCCCAACACCAGACTGAAAAACAAAGTAAATAAACCTTTATTTAATGAAGTATTACTCCGAATGAGCAGATTGTGTCTGTTTTGGTCAGTTTGAAGTCGGTTTTGCGGAGCCCTTATCTAAAGGGTATAACGGAAGCACTGAAAAGCCTAAATGGTGACACAAATCTGACGACTATTGATAGCTACATGGTATATCTGGCAAGAAATAAACGGTTTACGTTGAACCAACCAAAACCCTTCTTTGTTCGATGAGTACCTGACTATATAAGTGTGCTTCGTCTTGTGTCAATATATGTCGAATGAGGAAAGGACATCTTGAGGTTCAGCGGAAGGAAGACTGTTTACCTATTCTCCGCTCCTTGGTTTGTTATTGGTACTTACTGCAGAGTGTTTGGTTTAAACTATTGACTTCTCTACAGAGTAGTCTCATTTACTTAAAGAAAACATCTGTTATTCCCAAGTGATTTCTTTTTTTCTTTTTCTTTTTTCTTCTTCTTCTTCTTCTTCTTCTTCTTCTTCTTCTTCTTCTTCTCATCCTCCTCCTTCTTCTTCGTCTTCTTCTTCTTCTTCTTCTTCTTCTTCTTCTTCTTCTTTTTCTTCGTCTTCTTCTTCTTCTTCTCCTCCTCGTCCTCCTCCTTCTTCTTCTTCTTCTTCTTCTTCTTCGTCTTCTTTTTTTTTCTTCTTCTTCTTTTTCTTCTTCTTCTTCATCATCTACGTCTTTTTTTGTGCCCCCCCTTTTTTTAAAGATGGAAAATGCATCTTCCTTTAAATATTAAAACCTCTCTTACCTGATTTCATTGTAATATAAACGTGTTACTTTATCATTGTCATGATTGTTTTAACTAATTGGGAAACAATAGAAAAGAGATATTTGATCTACAGTCAACAGTTTTGTTCTTGTTCTATATCCATTTGTCTACTTTCTCTCAGCTAATAAAAACAAAGATTTATGCCTTAATTGGAGAATAGTTCTTTGGTACGTGATTAGGAAGGAAATGTGATTGAATAGGTCTCAGCACCTTTATGAAGTAACTTTATAAATCATAAGTAAAGACGTGACATGAGCATTAAATGTCGATTATCTGGAAGGTGATATTTGCACAGCGTCTCTATTTACTTACACGAGGGTCTTAAAAATAAAAATTGGAGCTTTACGAGTCATTTGTTATCATTAAGAGTACGTGCTGTATGAAAGCTTATTATTGTATTACTTAGCTTTTGAAGTTCTTAAATCATGTTGCTAAGGTTGCTGAAACATACAGCGATATTTCATTTTTCATGGTGCAGTGGCGTAGGTAGAGAAGGCACGTGCCCCCCTCCCCCCCCCCCCACCGAGTGGTAAATATTTTATTTTAAATAAGAACAGAGAAAAGGGGCAGGGATAATGGGACACCAACGAGAAAAAGAAGACACCTTGCCCATCTTCCGCACCCTAATCAGTAAATTAGCATTTCATTTCCCGAGTAAAACCGGTGCCGCCCCCGCCCCTTCTTCGTTCCAGTGCCGCCTAAAAGGTGGTACCCATTTCGAGCGACGCAGCGAATTTACATTACATTATAGAACAGTTTTAATAACACGCCCCTCTTAAAAAAAGAAATGGAAGCTCTTATTACCAATCATGTGAAAGAATATGTTTGACTAATACGTGATGATACAAATTTTGCCGGGAAACCGCCTACTAATAAATTGATATATATTATTTTGGTAAATTATCATATCGATCCGGCCTGGATACATATCGTGAAAGCACTTCAACATTGAACATTTGGGCATATATTTCTGTTTATTGCAAATTTAGGTTGAAGTATTGTCATCTAAAACTCTGAAGGCAATATTTAAACAATATTGAATGGATATTTTGCACCCAAAACCCTTGAACCGCAATTTTACCACTACCGGATTATACCTTTAACTCCCTATCATGATGAGACATTAACAAACTAAGTTCTATGTTCAAGTTTGAACAATGCTCAAGTATTAGGTAGCACTTTGGTCGAACTTGCTTAATAATTGACATCGTGTATACCCGATATGTCTGTTATTGTTTGGTATATCAGGTGTTACGAGCCAGTCAAGAACATAATGCGGTGTCTCGAATTTTAATGGTGCCCATCTGAACCTTCATCCGAGCCACTGGTTTAAATAATATATACAGAAGATAATAACACTTAAATAGGACATCGCTGGTGAAATGTCAAGGTGAGTTAAAACATTGTCACCTGTCACAATTAATTAATCATTGTGGTAGAAATATTTATTACAATTACCTGTGTGGCGTTGCGGAGTTCTGTAGGATGCGAAAACTTATGTGCTTAGATTAGCAAGTGTGCACTTGTACAAAATGACGCCTGGCTGGAATGCTCCCCAGGAAGTGGAGAACGTGCATACATTGTGTGTGGGTAAGCCTGAATCCGATGACCGGGGTAATAATATATATATATATATCTGTAAAGCGCTTTGAGAGGGCCTTCGGTCCTAAAAAAACGTTATATAAAAACTAGCTATTATTATTATTATGCCTTTCTTCTTCTTCTTCATCTTCTTCTTCTTCTTCTTCGTCTCCTCCTTTTTCTTCTTCTTCTTCTTCTTCTTCTTCTTCTTCTTCGTCTCCTCCTTTTTCTTCTTCTTCTTCTTCTTCTTCTTCTTCTTCTTCTTCTTCGTCTCCTCCTTTTTCTTCTTCTTCTTCTTCTTCTTCTTCTTCTTCTTCTTCGTCTCCTCCTTTTTCTTCTTCTTCTTCTTCTTCTTCTTCTTCTTCTTCTTCTTCTTCGTCTCCTCCTTTTTCTTCTTCTTCTTCTTCTTCTTCTTCTTCTTCTTCTTCTTCTTCTTCTTCTTCTTCTTCTTTGACTATTCGAATGTCGAATATGACTAATCGAACTACAATGTGACAGAGAGAGAGAGAGAGAAAGAGAAAGAGAGAGAGAGAGAGAGAGAGAGAATAAAGAGAGGAGAAGAGGGAGGTAGAGAGAAATATAACGGTAGATAATCATTGAAGACATGTAGCATTCGATGAGGATGTCTTAGGTTGGCTGGGTATACAGTTACGTCATGATATTAATACCGGACAAAATTCACGAATAACATCAATGGCGTCATAAGCATGACGACTGGGACTCGTTGCTTCTGCTGGAAGGCCAAAACTCTGAAGCAATTTGTGATTCAAACCCAGGATGGGAATTCTTGCTCCAAATTCCTGTTGAGCGACAGATCAATTCTACTAGGGCTAAGGATCCCGTTGACGTAGAGAATCCCCTCGATGCCCATTTATTTGATTTGTATAATAAGGAAACTAAACTATAACCGTAAATCATCCTCAAAAAAATCCTATTTTATGCAAATTGCATAAAATAGGATTTTTTGAGGATTTTTTTGACGGAGTAATGTGACTTGGGTAAAGATATATGGGGAAAAAAACTGTAAGAGATAATAGCCAACATGCACGCATTTAGATGGTCGGCCTATGGTTTATAATGTGATAATGTTAGTTTGCCTGGTGATTGTACATGTATTAAGTTATAGTGTCATGTTGTTTAGTAAATAAATAAAATCATTAAAATAAAACCCTATCTTTCATTAATAATTGTGGACCAAAAATTTGACATACAGGATTATTTAGAAACTGCTCTTCCTCGTCCTTTTCTCCCTTTAAACCGCAAATTGTAAGACCAAGAAAGAAGCTGCCGGGCTATTATTATCGTAAGATATCTCCAGCGCATCGGCAATAATATGGTTATTTTGCAAAGAGATTCGATCATACACAGTATGTCCTCTGTATAATTTGCGCCATCAGCGGCAGAGAATGTCTCAATATTGCTTTGATCAGTTATCTAGGCCATTTCCTGATTTGTGTCCATGCCGGTGTTCATGCAGTTTGAAAGTTCATGACAAGCAGTGAGTGTCCTATATAACCCTAAAAAGAAGACTAAAACCCCAAAAGTGGCCTACGTGACTAAAATGGATACTTTTTCTTTGTTGTTTACTCATTATAACGCTTTCACAAAAGAAACCGTTCGAATCTTTGTCCAGCACAAACGAAAAGTCATAATAGAAATCGGTGTTCGATCTCCCACAGGCCTTTAATTGACCTATATTGACCTAGATTATATGAATGAATCTCGTAAGTACTATACAAGTCTTTGAAAGCACATTATGACTAGACGCATTTATCCAACCATAACTGACAAACACTGCTGAAAGTTAACGCCAAGGACCCACTGAAGAACAGTGGCGCAGCTATAAGGGGCATAGGGGCACAAAACCCCTCGCTCCCCCTCCTCCACTCGGATCGGTTGGTGGTTTTTTGTTGTTGTAAAGTTAAAAAGAACTAGAAAAGAGAGAAAGGGAAAGAGGGGGGAAAGGAGGATAAGAGAAGACGTCCTTGCCACGTATCTCCTAGGCCCCCCCCCCCATCAGTAGCGTTGTAAATTCACATTTCATCTTCCCATTATGTACGATTGCCCCCCCCCCCCGTGGGTGGACTCACGCTATGGCATTGCTGAAGAACAACGTGTCTTTGACCAAGGAGTTATTACAAGTGCTGGTATCTCCTTGAACAAACTCGCCGACTTAAGATGACCGAGGATTCAAAAGTATGTAATGTATGTTTTGCAATGTATAGGCATATCTTTCAAACCATTTAAACTAAGCTGCCTTCTTTTATCAAGATTGTATCTCAATTTTCTGGCATTAAGTTATGATGAGGCCTATATCGTGTTGATCTATGTTTATATCGTTATTTCTTTACCCATCGATGGGTTATAAAAGACAATGACACCCCCCCCCCCCCCACCCGTCATGATTTATATCGATGGGGAATCACTGCCCCTCTCACCCACCCCCTCATTTAAGACAATCCTTGAGCCCCTTCTACGATCCTCCTCAGTATTCATGTACAATCGAAAGCATGAATATCCTTCACTGGAGAGAAATATTTTTAATATCAACCAGGAGAAATTATGAGGTATGGGTCCCCAAATTATATGAATGCTTGGCAAACTTCCAAGTTTTTTGTTGCCAAGTGCTAGACATGATGCATGCACTTGTAAACATAGACAGACGGCACGTTACGTCACGTGACGAGACGAGCTAGAAGCATACCTCCCGGATGGGAGGAAATATAACTGG